>CM031966.1:16886429-17103929 GCA_018749465.1 Paracanthobrama guichenoti | reverse complement strand
ATATATATATATATATATATATATATATATATATATATATATATATATATATATATATATATATATATATATATATATATATATATATATATATATATATATATATATATATATATATATAATATGTATATATATATAATATGTGTATATATGTATATATATATATATGTATATGTATATATATATATATATGTATATATATATATTATGTTTTTTTATATATATATAAAAAAACATTAAGTTATTAAACGTATACATACACAAATTTACTAAAGACATTTTTAAAGGAAAAAAGTACATAAAAAATTTAAAAGTCCTCTTACACTTACACAGTGCCATAATTTTATATGTAATATAATATACTGTCAGAAAACCAAAATTAAAAACATATTTAGAAGTAACATGATCAACAGTTAACTTCATTTCATCGTCATTTTGTGTTGTTATAACCCAAAAGATTATGCGTATATTAGGCAGTAGAAAAACTGTATACAATTATCCTCTGAAAATCCTTTTAAGCCTAGCAAAAAGGCTTATACTGTCCAAAGAATTTGTTTCAAATAATCAAATGAATTATAGCGCTGACACAGACTAGCTTCAAACAGCCGCTTATTCTCACTACTTCAAAGTGTTACATAAGTCTGCAGTCATAAGGGGGTGGCTGGTTATGTCTTATGCTTGTGATCTCATTTTCTCTTTCTGTCTCTCTCAGACCGTGTGTCAGGATGTAGGTGGGGATGAAGCAGATGATGACGAGCAGCAGGTATTTAAGAGTATTTCAGTTTTTAGAATTTAGTCACAGTTCACTGTCAGCAATGACACAATTAAAAGCTAAACAACCTAAATGGACTGTGACTGAGTGGAATAATTGAGTGTTTGTGTCTCAGGCAGAGTATGATGCCATGCTGCAGGAGTTTGCCGGTGAAGGGATTCCTGTTTTAGCCGCAGCTGTACCGGCTGAGACGTTCTATCCTCACCTCAATGACCTGCTGCCCCTCCTCATGAGCAAAACTGTGAGTCTCTTATTCTCTCATTCAGCGTTCACTGATGAAGGTCATACTAAACACCTAAAGGCCTATTCAGATCAAGAGCATCATCAATCGGCAGTCTCTCAGACAGAGTGTGATGTGACTTCCATTTGAGAATTAGCTTTTACTTGAATTAAAGCATACTTTAATGCAAAATGCAATGCATTGGAAAAATTTACCAGATATGTTGTTGCTCCCCTGGAATGAATGATTTAAGTTCAATTAAGGTATAGGTGATGTATAGTATATATGATTTATTTTTTTATTTCTTGTTTTTAGATATCTTTTAATTTTAGTCAATATTTCCATCATGAATGATTCGTTTTACTCTGTCTGAAATGGCATTTCATTTTAACTCATATTCTATCATGTAATAAAAACTACAATGTGAAATGTATATTATGTTGTGTGCACACCAAACGCAAATGTAATTATTTGCCCAAGTAGATTGTATACAAAATCAATGCAAAGGCGTGAATAGACGCAAATTCACACTGGATGACACAAAGTGGGCGCCTGCTGTCATCCAGGCGCAGTTCCTCCTCGAGAAGAAGTTTACAGAGTTGTGTACGCCTCTGGATGGTGCTGTGAACGTCGGCGTTTGGCTTTCTGGCATATTTGGGACTTCCACAACAGATATAGAGCAGCAATAGTTGTCATCTTCAACATGAATGGCAGAAAGAAATGTTGTTGATGATGTGCGTGAAAACAAGTTATCCCACAAATAAACTAGAGCAAGTAACGCAATGCGAATAGTTGCTTAAGTGTGCACACACCATTACCGTTCAAAAATCTTGGGTCGGTAAGGTTTTTTTGGCATGAATAAATTACAACAAATTGTAAAGCTCCATTTTCAGCTGACATTACCAGTCTTTAATGTCACATGAAGGATGCATTAAATTGATCAGTAAAGACATTTATTGTCTTTACTGATCAATTTAATGCTTCCTTGCCATATAAAAGTTACTGACCCCAAACATTTAAATGGTAGTGTATATATACATTTTAGCATCACCGTTTTTACTCCCTTTTTACTTTTTGTTTGTTTTTTTTTGTTTTTTTAGAAATCCTCATGCACAGAGGCAGACCGCTCCTTCTCTGTTGGTACGATTGGAGAAACCCTGCACTCATTGGTGAGCGTGGCTGGAGGCAGGGCGGTTGCTGGCCGGCTGTCCAATCGGCTACTGCCGGTGCTTGTGGCTGGAGTGAGGGACAGTGATGCAGAGGTGCGCAATAACAGCGTGTTTGCACTGGGAGCTCTCGCACAGGCCGCCGGACCCATCGTTGCCTCGTATCCTTCACAGATCCCTGTGTGCATGTATACCTGTTCTCTGATCTCCATGGTTCTGTAAACCTTAACCCCGGTGCTTCAGTGATTACCCCATGATGCTCTCCCTCTTCTCCAACCTACTCTCTAAAGAGTCTGACCTGAGAGTGATTGACAACCTGTGTGCTGCCCTGTGCAGGATGATCATGAGCCATGTGGAGGGGGTCCCGCTCGAGCAGGTCATTACTGCCTTTGTTTTAGTATCTATACCAGGGATAGGCAACATCGGTCCTAGAGTGCAGTTGTCTTGCAGAGTTTAGCTTCCTAATCAAACAAGACACCAGAATAAAAATATTCATGATTCTGAAGCGGAATTATTTTAGACCAATATGAGACTAGATATATTTAAAATAATCTAGGCCACTTTTTACTGGTAACAGAAGACATTTTGCATTGTCAGGACCCACAAATATTCCCCCATTGCATTATTATGCATTATATTCAACATTATATATAGTAGGTAAGTACTGACACTAAATCTCTGTAAAAAATTTTTTTTTTTTTTTTTTTTTTTTTTTTTCCTCTCACAGTAATTTTTCATATTGGGTGAACTATACAAAATATAGCTTGTCACTATCCACAATACATATTGTTGCAGATTTGTATTGTGATATCTTGTGACACGATATATTGTTACACTAGTCTGGATGCCAGCCGAGCTTAACCCAAGTTTGGTCTGGACTTGATCCGTTGTGGAGCAACTATGCTCGAACCAGAGGTGTTCGAACCAATCAAATTGTCAGGGCGGGCTTTATACGATAATTGACAGACGATCAACAGTAACGTAATCATCCACGTCACCAAAGAGCGCTTGGGTTGAATTTGTTTGCTAAACGGAGAACTTCATATATGTGTTCACCTTTACTATTTCTCTCAAAAATGATGATCGTGTTAGTAAGTACTCCGTGTATCCTTAAATTCTTTTACACCGGGAAAGATCTTCACACTCATCTTCTTCTACTTCTTCCAGCGTGCGTGCAGTTGAGTTCAGTTGACAACTATGCATCGCTCATCACTTACTCCGTTGGTCTGATTGGTTGTAGGTCTATCCAATTGAGTGCAGAGGCATTTTCTTTCCTGGTTCGGTTGAAACGCCCCATAATCACAGCCCAATGGAGCAGTATCAGACTCATATTCTGACTAGAATCTGAGTATGACGACACCAGGCTATTGTTACACCCCTTTTCATGACAAATGGAGTTATTAGTAACAAGTTTGTATAATTCCCACCAGAGCCATTGAAAAACAGAGCTACGACACTCCCATAGACTTCCATAGGAACTGAGGAATGCGGAAGTAAAGCGTGTCACAGAGCAACCAATTGTTCCAAACAACCAATAGTTCCAGCATTGAACCAAATTCATTTCAATTTATCTTAAACACACTCGCTGGCAAATTTATATTACTGCATATTTTGAGATTTTATGGCATTATTGACCTATTGATTATTGGCATTGATTTTTGATGTATGTATTTTATGAAGCACGTTAGAGTTTGTTGTTAGATCGTTAGACTCTAACTACAGTTAGATAACGTGAGCAGCACTGCTAAAGCTACTACGTATATCCAGATGCCATCTGTCATATTTAAACAGTTTTTAGTTTCCCATGGATCTTTCTGTCAAATGCATTTCTATGAAGTCAGCCCATTTAAGGAATAACATATCTAGCGCCTGGATATAAAGAGTTGAATAAATTGGTTGCCCTGTTTTTTTTTAAACACTATTTAAAACTTCTTTCTTGGAGTTACGTTCTGTATATGCTAGCATAATTCATTTATATTCACCTGTTGTGTATGCTTTGAGTATCAAAATAACATTAGGACGTTAACTACATTAAAATGATAAAAGAAATTACCACTATAACCAGTAAATGGCGGAAGAGGAACACTTATTGGCTCAACTATTTTTTTCTCTTCTTTTAATTAATTTTTATAGATTATCAAATCACTATTATAACATTTAAAATATCTATTTTTGTTACTTTATTTGTACTGAAGTGTTGAATATATAGGCTAATTGTAGGGAACATTACAAAGTCTAATGAAAAACAAAAACATCTGACTAAACTTCACAATAGATCTTTATTTAAATCGTGTCTGTATTTTGTTTGTAAAAGTAAACTTGCACTAAAATTCATTCAGTGTTTTGAGACTGTATAAAACTTATTTTCAACGATACTGAGAGGGTTCTCATTCCCGGTAAATTAAACATATGATTGGTCATTATTTTCAACTGAAATGCCCATGATTGGCTACAATACTCAACACTGTTAAATCATGTTGTACTCTCATGACCCAAATAAAATAACCCGATCACTCAAGAAAAACATTTACGTTGACTCTTCTTTATCTCTCCCCAGAATAAAATGCTACTGTAAAGCCTAGCCGAAGTCGATGCACATATTGTGTTAATATTTGCCAGAAATTACTGCAAATATAGTGAAACTGCCGTCTATCCTGCTTAATCCTATTCAAACAGACTGACAGCGCGGAGTTGTTTGGAACTATTGAGAGTTCTATGTACCATGTGGCGGCGAGATCGAAGCGTTTCACAACTCTCTTTTTCTATGGCTCTGATTCCCACCAATGGTCTTCATTATGGTCTGCCCACAAACAAGATCTACTTTGACCTGCCTACAAACACTGTAGTTGTAGCTGAGGCCTGGAAGAGTTTGGTTCGTGTCGAGAAGACACTGCGCTGAGAAAGCAGGTTTGAATTGATACGGTAAAACCGATTCATTGTTACTGTTTGTATCACTATCTATATAAGTGCTGAGAGATTCTGATCTGGTAATCAGATATAGTAATGGGTGTTTTGGTTTTGACGCAAGCTGTAAGCAGTAGACCAATCACAGATGACCAATCAGAGCAGAGTAGGCTCTGAGAAAGAAGGGGTTTAGAGAAACCAAATCTTTTATCGAACTGTTTCAGACATTGCAGCCTCAATTCTTCTGGGTTTTTTTTTTCTTTTTTTTTTCACCTTGGATGCATGTAGACCATTTGTAGGAAACCTCCAAGACAAAATTAAGAATGTTTAAAATAGCATAAGGGGGCACTTTAATTATGGGTGATGCAACAAAAATATATCAGATTATAATACCCATTTTTATCTTTTTTCTCGCAGGTCTTTCCTGCTCTTGTGGCTTGTCTCCCTCTGAAGGAGGATATGGAGGAGAACAAGACCATCTACAGCTGCCTGACCTTCCTCTACTCGCACAACCCTGTGCTGGTAAAAGCTCATTTTCACTCCCAGCATGCTCTGCTCACAGCTCCTTATTGAATTTTGTTCTATCAATGGACTGATTGTGTATTTCTCACTCCAGGTTGTTAGTCAGCTCAGGCCAATAATATCTGCTGCCGCTCATCTGTTGGGCATGAAGGATGTTGATAATGGTAAGAAAGTATTTATATCATTAGAATATTTTATTTTTATATTACAAATGACATTCAGAATTCAAATGTATATATTCCCTCATATTTATTCTTTTAGAAACTCAAAACAGCCTGCTCATTCTGCTCCGAGGTCTAGCCCAGCAACACACTCAGGAATTTGAAAGTGCGGTAATGTCACTTCCTGATGAACAGAGAAACAAAATGACCATGGCTGTCACTCAATCATAGCACCCACCATCTATCCAGCTCTTCCCTTCCGGAAGGCCTTCCACTCTTGTGAAAGCTAGCCAAATTGATAATACATTTTTTATTATATTAGAAATGGGCTGATTCAGTTAGCAGAACATGCGCTTACTGGCGTACTCTGCTTTCTGTATTGCAACAGAGACATTGAGACTATTTTCTCTTAATTTATTGCTAAGTTCACTTATGTTTCTTGTCACTTATATTTTGTTTTACTAAGAGTTTTTTTTCTGTATGTCTCAATGAATTTTCTGCTTACCCATCTATATTGAATATTCCATGAAATTTTGGCTTAATATTTGAGTGTGAAGCTTTGAATTGCCCTTGCAGTGAAAGAAATATATTTCTATGAATTGTTCACTGTTGTTTCTTTATTTCTGGTGCGCATGTCCTGGGAATATTCCATAACTTGTTATCCGGAATTAGTTTAAGAATCCACAATTTTTTCTGAAAATCATGTTTTTATTATTATAGAAAAATGCAGTTTATAAGTACAGGGTTTAATGTTGCAGAATAAGTTTATACCTCATTCCTGGATCATTTGAACTCTGTTGCCTCAATAATGTAATTTTATGCATCAGCTAATTAAATCAAAACCGATACACTACCATTCAGAAGTTTGGGGTCGGTAAGATTTTTAAAATGTTTTTAAAGGCTGCATTTATTTGAGCAAAAATTTCTAAAATATTATTGAATTTAAAATAACTTTTATTTTATTTTAATTTTATTTTAATATATTTTAAATGCAGTTTATTCCTTAGATGCAAAGCTGAATTTTCAGCATCATTACTCCAGTCTTCAGTGTCACATGATCCTTCAGAAATCATTTTAATATGCTGATTTGGTGCTCAATAATTTTAATAGAAACCATGATGCATTTTTTCAGGATTCTTTGATGAATAGAAAGTTCAAAAGAACAGCATTTATTTGAAATAGAAATCTTTTGTTACATCTTAAAGCCACAATATGTAATTTTTCACCGCTAGAGGTCGCTTATTCAAAACAAATGCGTAGCTTGATGATGCCTCGATTTCGTGGCGCTTTTATTATGCCACAGACCAGCACTTCCGGTCATGCGTATGTGGGGTAACACAGTGCCTTATTATCATATTAGATACAATATTTGAGTGTCTTGAAAGTTATGTTATAATGCTACTCTGTGCGTTCGCTCTGTGGTGACTAGAAGACATTTGTTGCACACTGCAGTAAATTAGATATTAGGCATGGTAAAACACGGTACTCGTGGGAAATCATGAAAACCAAATTTAAACAATAAGACTATATAAAAATTATTAGTTTGCTGTCGATGAACGTATCCAAACAGTTGCTCACCTAATAAAACACATAATATATTAAAACGGAAATCGAGGGTAACGTGGGTATGATGTCATTGATAGGCTACGCACGGACCCTGTCTGTGTCCTGGTTAAAATTAGCTTATTTCTCTGGATTTACATTTGGGATAATGTAAGCTCACAAGTCAACAAAGTATATTACATTGTTCTAGTGTTTTTTGGATATTTTAATCCAAAAATCTTACATATTGTGCCTTTAAATGTCTTTACTGTCATTAAAAGTATTTATTTTCTTTTTAAAAGCTTACTGATCCCATACTTTTAAACAGCAGTGTAATAAAGATAGATTTTATATAGGTTAAAGTTTGTGCATGTAAAGCTCTCCTAGATGAAGTGTATGCAGATTATTTTGAAATACAAAAATAGCAAGCGATTGAAACCTCTTTGTAGAATATTACCCACAAAACTTGTTATACTGCCACCTAAAATAAGTAAACTGAAGAATCCTTCACTTGCAGCATAGCACATAAACATTCAACTGTTGTGCACAAGTTTAAAATGTCCAGAACCTGGGAATAGTCTTCTGTGTCATGTGAGGACAGTGATGTGTTAGATTGCTTTAGCCTAGCTGTCAAACGTCTCCCACTCACTCCTCGCTTGGCACGTCTCGTTTTTCTTCTGTCTTCTGCCATCTGGACTTGGACTCTGATACTGTGTCCAAGGCCAGAGTCATTTCCACCGGCTGGATTTCATTTTCAGCTAGGAAGGGGGAGACACAAGAACATTATTTGTCCTGTTTATACAGTAGGTTATTTTCATGTGCATCAGACAGACTCTACACACAAACCCAGCAGACTTTGAGGTTGGGAAAGAGGTATGTCGAGGGAGAAAGCGAACATCAAACGCTCAACGAACACGCAGGAGAGAGTGCTGAGCGCACAAATACCAAACACACTTACTCAGCAGCCACAAGCGTTATGTTAGCTCACCTCACTGATCTGCAGATGTCATCTGTTAGCTAACTGTCAGGAATGGAGCGTTATATTACCGCATGCCCTGACACGGCAGCCTAATGGAAACCGGCGGACTGAAAAAATGCTGATAAAAATCACTTCAGCAGGATTGTAGTAATACCAGTTGTAATTAAGTGTGGAGATTGGAGCATTTGTGCAGGAGAAGTCGGCAATAACAATATACGATGAAATCTCTTCGGTTACATTTAATTGGGTCTTCGTGTACATGGTTCCTCTTTCTTGACTATGCAGTGTTAATGTTGTTTAGTGTGTGTATTTTGCAGATTTCTTGTGTGCCGGAAGCCTATTACTTAAAGTAATTTCTCAAAGATTTACTCAATGAAACTCTTATCCACATGCCAGAACAAATCTATCTGAGCAGCCAGAAGTCATTGGAAAAAGCATCATCTTAATGAGGTTCTGAAACATCACAGTCCAGTTTTATAGGGCTGCATATGCAGATACATTGAGAACTTTACTGAAGTTTACTATTATAATATTTATAAATCATTTGAATTGGCTTTTATTTTTATATTTTCAGTATATATTCAAATAAATAAAAAAAAAAATATATATATATATATTATTTATTTTTTTTTTTTTTTAGTTTTAGTAATTTTAGTACTTATTTTAGCATTTAACCTAGTTAGTTGCCAACGTGACTTTTCTGATTTTCGTGTTTGTTTGTTTTTTTCCAAGTTTAAGTCATTTCTTTTAATATTTCTTTTGTATTTTGTTCCAGCATTTCAATTTATAAAAATGAATGTAATTGTTTTAGTTTTTGGTAACTAACACCATTGTTTTACTGACTATGAAGTTCAATCAACTTTAGAAATCAATTCAGAACGCGTTAAAGGGTTACTTCAGCGATTAGCATTAAGCTTTGTATCAGTAGAAACCCGGTAGTATATTCAAATGATCGTGCTTTTTTGGCCAGAGGCTAGAGACTACAGCCAGTAGCAGGAGTTAGTTCTGCATGTTTTCAGCCCCGGGGGGGTGGGATCTCACTCACAGAATGTGAATGCGCACGGCCGCTCGGCTCGGGCATTCATAACGGAGCGGTGCGGAGCAAAGTGACAGACTGAACACGCGCCGTGAATGGCTGCCGCGGTTACCTCAGCTCAGCTCTTCGCTCTCGTGATGAATGAAATCTGACTCTTTGTGCTGCGACTCTCATTCAGCTCACTCACACTTTATTGAACAGACACGTTCAGTTTTTAATTGTAGTGTCTGTTCTCTAACTGACCTAAATGATTTTATTACTATAAAAATCAAGACGATGGTGGGGGCGGTGTCATGGTGGGCAAGAGATGTAACCGGTAGGTGTGGCTTGGGAGTGGCCTCATAGGGCAGTGAAGCAAGTGCATTCTGGGAGTTGTTGTCTTTCATCCACATGAGCCAAAAATACATTTCTTTTCTCAATCTAGAAGGCACCAACTTCAAAAATAATTTCACATTTCTACTACATAAATGACCCAGTTTAAATACACATCATCTTCCCAGTGGTGAAGTACCCCTTTAATCTGCATTTTGTCCGAAAATAATAGACTGCTCTCTCAATTTAATATATAGTGTGTAATGAATGCATTTATGGACTAAGACATTTCAGATGAAATGTCCAGGTCATATTTTTGTTAAAGCGTTTTTATAAAATTTTCCATATATGAAAATGTGTGTTAGTTGTTTAAATAATCCCTGTTGTACTAATCTAATGTTAACAAGTGTAATGTTTAAGTTTGGTATTATACATTCAAAAAGGAAGGTTTTTTTTTTTTTTTTTTTTTTTTTTTTTTTTTTTTTTTTTTTTTTTCAGGTGCAATATGTATATAAAGTTTATACATTTTTATGTAAATTTTAGTTTATTTTGGTATATCAAGTTAAACTAAATGCAAATGAGAAGTGTTGCTTTGGCAACCTCCTGAAATGTTTACATGACACGACAAAACTTTAAATGTTTTTAGGGTTTTCATATATACAGTGACGTGTTTGGGGAGCCTGAAAGCACAAACTTTTGAAAACGATGCTGTTATTGTCTCCGTGTAAATTACAAAAATGCAACTTTGTGAAAATGGTGACTTGCATATTGTTCAGTTTATAGACATGTAGTTTCTTTAGTAACGTCGCCAACTACTGGCCTGACATGCAAAATACAGCATTTTTAGTAGTTTTCTTGAATGCATTTGAATTTTAATATTTTTTGACAACACTGTGGTGTACTTTGTACGCGAAAAACGCGAAGGAAAAACTTTTCAATATTTAAGTACATCGTTGTCGTGTAAACGTAGTGTTACTACGTAGTAAAACTTAGTGTTAGGTAAAATGCCTGGGAATATTAGCTTTATTCTCTTTTGAGCCAACAAAAGTGTACAATTTAAAATAGTTTTCCAGTTTTAACTGGTTTAGCTCTTCCATGTCCCTACCTGGTTGTGTGTGTCTCCACGGGAGGATGTCCACCCCGCTTCTGCAGAAGGAGCGATCGGTGTGGGACTCAGTGCTGTAGAGAATCTCCTGACTCTGACGCTCTCCAGGGTGCTGCGCTTTCACACGCACCTCCAGAACGGTCACCTCCTTCTCCTTCTTCAGCTTCCCCGACTTCCCCTTCACCCGTGTGCGCTTGGTGTCCACCCACACCACACGCTCCTTCACCGCTGATCTGGGTACACATGGAGATATTAACAGAATTTCGCCCAAAATTGAATACATGCAAATACATCTGTAAGTTTAAACTCACTCTTCGATGCCCAGGTCGGCAAGTGTAGCGTTCAGGAATGGAAACGCCTGCTCATGGTTCAGAACTTCAATGGGCAGGTGCACACACATGGGCACCGTCCAGTCCAGCTCGGCTCGCACCATTTTGTCATCGGTGTGGGAGTCTAAGGGGCCGTCACCATTCACCTGCTTCTCCTGGCACTGGACCCCATTCTGAATCTTTTCTTGGCCTGCCAGCTTGACACTGCCGTCTTTAACTGGCAGATGTTGCTCCTCTTTGATTTCTTTCCTCTCGTCAATGATCATTGGAGTTGATTTCTTTGATTCCTCTCTGGTTGAAATTATAACCCTGATTTCCTCGAATCATCAAATTTGAGATCCAGTCAAACCAGCTGTAGACCAGTCTTCCCAGGCGCTTCTGTCTGCTGTTGGGCTGAGGCTGCGGGACTCTCTGAGAACATTCAGAAGTCCAGTGGAGATTTAAATGGTCTGTGTGAATGTGTGTAATGTGGCGCTGACGTGTGAGCTTTATTAGTCTGTCACAGGCTGACAAATTACAGTATGGAGAGTTGTTTATATTATTAAATCACCTTTCCCCTTCCCAATGCATGCTTGTGCTACTTCAGTTTAGTCTGTGAACCAACTAGCTAGCATCCTAACTAGCTCTGTGAGGATTGCTTAATGCCTTTATGAACATGTGCACCAGTAACTTAAAATAACTCCTTAACTGACTAAATCACGTTGTGAAATGTTGCACTAAATTTTTTACCCCCTTTTTTTAAAATTAAAAAACAGTATTGACATTAGTGATGATTTTGTCTAAGTTTTCACTTTTATTAAAAATTGCACAACCCAACTAACTAAATTACTTAATGAATTTTAGCACCAAATTAAAAACTAAATCAATCTGTGAGGTTTCCCCACACTCAATATTAATGTGAAAAACAATATTGATATTATACAGCTAACTCACTAAAACTAGCTTGATAACACATTGGTGGTTTACTTTATTATAATCGAACAAACCAACTAACTAAATTTGTGGGGTTTCCTATTCAATGTTGCAATATTAATTATACAAACCTGATTCCAAAAAAGTTGGGACACTGTACACATTGTGAATAAAAACAGAATGCAATGATGTGGAAGTTTGAAATTTCAATATTTTATTCAGAACACAACATAGATGACATATCAAATGTTTAAACTGAGAAAATGTACCATTTTAAGGGAAAAATAAGTTGATTTTAAATTTCATGGCATCAACACATCTCAAAAAAGTTGGGACAAGGCCATGTTTCCCACTGTGTGGCATCCCCTCTTCTTTTTATAACAGTCTGCAAACGTCTGGGGACTGAGGAAACAAGTTGCTCAAGTTTAGGAATAGGAATGTTGTCCCATTCTTGTCTAATACAGGCTTCTAGTTGCTCAACTGTCTTAGGTCTTCTTTGTTGCATCTTCCTCTTTATGATGCGTCAAATGTTTTCTATGGGTGAAAGATCTGGACTGCAGGCTGGCCATTTCAGTCCCCGGATCCTTCTTCTACGCAGCCATGATGTTGTAATTGATGCAGTATGTGGTCTGGCATTGTCATGTTGGAAAATGCAAGGTCTTCCCTGAAAAGAGACGACGTCTGGATGGGAGCATATGTTGTTCTAGAACTTGGATATACCTTTCAGCATTGATGGTGCCTTTCCAGATGTGTAAGCTGCCCATGCCACACGCACTCATGCAACCCCATCCCATCAGAGATGCAGGCTTCTGAACTGAGCGCTGAGAACAACTTGGGTTGTCCTGGTCCTCTTTAGTCCGGATGACATGGCATCCCAGTTTTCCAAAAAGAACTTCAAATTTTGATTCGTCTGACCACAGAACAGTTTTCCACTTTGCCACAGTCCATTTTAAATGAGCCTTGGCCCAGAGAAAACGCCTGCGCTTCTGGATCATGTTTAGATATGGCTTCTTTTTGACCTATAGAGTTTTAGCCGGCAACGGGCGAGATATGGCGATGGATTGTGCTCATCGACAATGTTTTCTGGAAGTATTCCTGAGCCCATGTTGTGATTTCCATTACAGTAGCATTCCTGTATGTGATGCAGTGCCGTCTAAGGGCCCAAAGATCACGGGCATCCAGTATGGTTTTCCGGCCTTGACCCTTACGCACAGAGATTGTTCCAGATTCTCTGAATCTTTGGATGATATTATGCACTGTAGATGATGATGATAACTTCAAACTCTTTGCAATTTTTCTCTGAGAAACTCCTTTCTGATATTGCTCCACTATTTTTGGCCGCAGCATTGGGGGAATTGGTGATCCTCTGCCCATCTTGACTTCTGAGAGACACTGTCACTCTGAGAGGCTCTTTTTATACCCAGTCATGTTGCCAATTGACCTAATAAGTTGCAAATTGGTCCTCCAGCTGTTCCTTATATGTACATTTAACTTTTCCGGTCTCTTATTGCTACCTGTCCCAACTTTTTTGGAATGCGTAGCTCTCATGAAATCCAAAATGAGCCAATATTTGGCATGACATTTCAAAATGTCTCACTTTCAACATTTGATATGTTATCTGTATTCTATTGTGAGTAAAATATAAGTTTATGAGATTTGTAAATTATTGCATTCCTTTTTTATTCACAATTTGTACCAACTTTTTTGGAATCGGGTTTGTATTATTTAGCAACTAACTAAAACACGCTTGGTAACACAATGGGGCTTCACTTTTTTATGTGAACAAACCAACCAAATTTGTGGGGTTTCCCATTTAGTGTTGCACCCAATATTAATTTAAACAACATTGATATGAATGATATTAACTATAAGTAACTATCTTCTAAAACTAGATTGATAATATATTGGGGCTTCAATGTATTATATTTGAACAAACCAGCAACTACATTTGTGGGGTTTCCCATTCAATTTTTCACCAACTATAACTAACTGGTAACACTTCACAATAAGGTTTCATTAGTTGAGATTAGTTAACTACTTTAGTTAACTTGAACTAAGAATGAACAATACTATGAGCAATGAGCATTTATTAATCTATGTCAATGTTAATAAGTTGTATTAACATCAGTTAATGCACTGTGAACTAACATGAACAAACAATGAACGGCTATTTGTATTACTAACATTAGCAAAGATTAATAAATACTGTAATAAATGTATTGCTCCTTGATAGTTAGTTAATATATGTTAATACATGAGACCTTATTGTAAAGTGTTACCAACTAACTAACAACACATTGGGGCTTCTCTGTATTAAAATTTGCACTAAATACTATAACTCACCTACCAACTGACTCACTCAGCAAAAGTCAGTGGTTTTGCTTTTTCTTCATGAAATGTTTCACCAGAAAGGAATAGCTGGCTGGCTGGTTAGTTAGTTAGTTAGATAATTAACTTGGACGGGATTATATTTATTTAAAGGGACGAGAGATTTATGTATTTTATGACGCAAATATCGTCATTTTGCATCATCAGAGGCTTTTTTGGCCAGAGGCTAGAGGCTAGAGACTACAGCCAGTAGCAGCAGTTAGTTCTGCATGTTTTCAGCCCCGCCCATGGGGGGTGGGATCTCACTCACAGAATGTGAATGCGCACGGCCGCTCGGCTCGGGCATTCATAACGGAGCGGTGCGGAGCAAAGTGACAGACTGAACACGCGCCGTGAATGGCTGCCGCGCTTACCTCAGCTCAGCTCTTCGCTCTCGTGATGAATGAAATCTGACTCTTTGTGCTGCGACTCTCATTCAGCTCACTCACACTTTATTGAACAGACACGTTCAGTTTTTAATTGTAGTGTCTGTTCTCTAACTGACCTAAATGATTTTATTACTATAAAAATCAAGACGATGGTGGGGGCGGTGTCATGGTGGGCAAGAGATGTAACCGGTAGGTGTGGCTTGGGAGTGGCCTCATAGGGCAGTGAAGCAAGTGCATTCTGGGAGTTGTTGTCTTTCATCCACATGAGCCAAAAATAAATTTTCTGACTTTTCTCAGTCTAGAAAGCACCAAATTCAAAAATAATTTCACATTTCTACTACATAAATGACCCAGTTTAAATACACATCATCTTCCCAGTGGTGAAGTACCCCTTTAAACTCACAAAAACTTAAGCCTTTGCTTCATGACAATTTAGACTAAACATTAAAACTAACAAACCAGACTCTCTGTCTTCGAATTTGCACCTGATATTACAAATGAACTAAATTGACATATTTTAGGAAGCTTGTTAAATGGCACAGCGATTTATATGTAGAGTCGATATTTTCACAATTCTTTTAACAAACAGGTACTAAATACAGGAGAACAATTACTTTAAGATCTTATGGAAGGTCAAGAGTACTTTTCAGTTTGTTAGTTGCTCTGTTTGGAAAAATAATTAATTTAAGTGATCCTAACACAAGTACATTCTAAGCATGCAGTGCAGTTTTGTTTTCCTGTTTGACAGGTGATTACAAGATCTGAGTGATTTACAGTGTTCTTACAGCAAAGTGCCACATTTGAATGCCTTCAGATAACATGTCACCTCATAACTCTGCATGTTCAGGATCGTGCGGAACGCGTCACGGTAATGCAGGATCCTTCAGCTTGGCCTATGAACTTCTGTCCTCTTTTCCAGTAATACAAGCTGATCAGGATACGCAACATTCCAGTATCCTGTGCTCATTAAGTGCTACAATAGTAAATACTACCCTAAATTTAAATGTTATTGTCCTGTCAATGAGTATTTTACATCCTTTTACGTAGGCTAAATTAAAATGATGTTCTTAAAGGGATTGTTCACCCGAAAATGAAAATTACCCGTGATTTATTCGCCCTCAAACCATTGTGTGTATATGACGAGTGCATCCACCCATTATAAAAGTACTCCACACTGCTCCTGGGGGGTTAATAAAGGCCTTCTGAAGCGAATTGATGGGTTTTTGAAAAATATCCATATTTAACATGCTATAAAGTAAAATATCTAGCTTCCGACGGACCCCCTTCCGTATTGAAATTACAAAAAAAGTGCTGCCTTGACGATGACATCGGACGTAGCATAAGCGTTTTGAACCGCGTAGGCCGTTACACTTTCTTAGTAAGTTGAATACAGAAGGTGGTTCACCTTGAGAGTGAGTAAATCATGGGGTAATCTTCATTTTGGGGTGAACTATCCCTTTAATTGTGATGTCATATTCTTAAAGGGATAGTTCACCCAAAAATTCTGTCATCATTTACCCACCCTCATATGGAAGCTTGTTTTCGAAGAAAATATTTTAAAAGATAATTGCGACTTTTTATCTCGCAATTTCCAGTCTATATCCCGCAATTCGGACTATTTCTCAGAACAGATATAAACTCGCAATTGTGAGTTATAAAGTCCAATTCTCAGTAAAAAAAATTTTTTTTTCTCAGAATTGCGAGTTTATATCTCACTATTTTGACTGTATATCTAGCAATTGCGTTATAAAGTCATAATTGTTAGAAAAAAAGTCTGAATTGTGATATGACAACTCATTTAAAAAAAGAAAAAACTCTGTTATTCTGTGGCAGAAACAAGCTTCCATACCCTCATGTTGTTCCAAACCTGTATGGGTGTCTGTCTTCTGTTGAACACAGAAAGGATAGTTTCAAGAATGTTGGTTATCAAACAGTTGACGGTTGCCATTGACTTCCATAGTAGGAAAAGAACAAAAAAATACTATTGAAGTCAATGGGTGCCATCAACTGTTTGATAACCAACATTCTTGAAACTATCCTTTTCTGTGTTCAACAGAAGACAGACACCCATACAGGTTTGGAACAACATATGGGTGAGTATAAAATGATGACAGAATTTTCATTTTTGGAAGAACTATCCCTTCAATGTAGTCACTTGTTAAGACCGGTAATGTAAACATCTGATTGGGGTTCCCTTGACCATGAGCAGGCCAGATATTGAATATTCCTCATAGCCCTTTTGAAATTCACAGCATCTGTGCTATGGGGTGGGATAGCGGTTGTCTGTGAAGCTGTTGTTGACCGTTCATAGTTTTACCGTGACTCTTCATCTGTATGCTAAGCACTGCTTAACCATATATGTCTGTTCTGCATACATCACACTTCGCATTTCGCAATCAGCGCAACAGAGAGGTTGGCATGGGTTTTATTGTGCCCAGTGGGCTGCTGGTTGTCTGTCTGTTGATGTTTCTGGCTGGTGTTACATTTATGAGAACTGCTTCATGACTCTAGTTTAACTGTGTGAGGTCAGGCAGGCATGAGATCATGACCTGTATGAGATCACTGTCAACAAGGCACAACAAAGGGATTTCTGCTGGGAGGGTTCGTTGATACAATGGTCCTTCACTGCCCCCATATGGATTAAAATGATAGGGATAATTGAATTTCACGTCTACACTTTAAAGTAGGGGAGTAAAGATACCCAGAGGTTGACAGTAACTAAGTGCATTTACTTGAGTACTGTACTTAAGTACACTTTTTGAGTATCTGTATTTTACCTGAGACAAATATCGTACATTTCACTCCACTACATTTTTATCAAGGTCCTCAAAGTCGAAAGTCGTTTCTGTAGCAGCTTTGAAAGTCAGTGGATGATTTTTTTTTTCTTCTTTAAAAGGTGTTTGGGTTTTTGCAGAAAGCCTATAGGAATCACTCTTGTAGGGTCACTTGAAGTTCAATGATTCCCCAGCATTTTTTGAACACTGATTTATAGTTTATAGCAGAATGGAAGAAGACGGATGTCAAAATGTTAATTTTGGCGAGTATTCACATAAAGTTGATTATGTCTTAAGTGAATGTAAGCAGTTGGGAGAATATCAGATGTGTATCAGTGTATAGGATCCGTGCATTCGGCCTTAAAGAGACAGCAGCTTTGTAAAGGGCTTTGTAACTTTTATACAAGTATTTAAATTAGTTTAAGTTAGTCGTATACTAGTATGTTGGATGGAGCATCACTGACTGGCTTAAACCATGATGGCATAGTGTGCATTTATACAACAATAATAAAATAATGTGTTGACATAAAAAAGGAAATGTACTTTTGATACTTAAGTACTTTTGAAAACAAATACTTCTGTACTTTTACTTAAGTAAAAATCTGTTTTTACAACTTTCACTTGTAACGGAGTAATATTTGACCAGTAGTACTTTTACTCAAGTAATGAAGTTGTGTACTTTGTCCACCTCTGAAGATACCCTCATGTCACGATTCGAGACGATTTGTATTATTGCGATACTCCATGACATAGTAAAAGGTTACCAAAAAATCTACTGTTGATTTAAAATGCTAAATTTGGCATTACACCCGGGATGGAAATTAATTTAGTACTGGTAACCCAATGCACAGGACAATGGTGACACCAGAATAAAAATATTCATGAATCTGAAGCTGAAAATACAGAATTATTTTATACTAATATACTGACAAATATTAAATTAATGTAGGGCAATTTTTAGTGGTAACATGAGACATCTGGCATCAGGAGGACCAACAAATATTCCCCCATTGCATTATTATGCATTATATTCAACATTTATAAATAGTAGTTTAATGTATTGCTGACACTAAAACTAGACCCTTGTCAAACAAGCTCAAATCCTTACACTTGCCCATTTTTCCTGCTTCTAACATCAACTTTGAGGACAAAATGTTCACTTACTGCCTAATATATCCCACCCACTAACAGGTGCTGTGATGAAGAGATAATCAGTGTTATTCACTTCACCTGTCAGTGGTCATAATGTTATGCCTGATCAGTGTATATCTTTACGGTATATTATTGAATTGAATGCACTGACAATATCAGATTTATAGAATGGAACTGAGCTGGATGAAAATTGAACTCAACAGTTATTGAGCCGAATCAGCACTGAACTGATTTTAACTGAATAATAGCCGTTTACTATTGTCTTTTAGAGCTGCTTTACAGCAGAATTGAATTCTGTTTGCATAATTGAATCATTATTATTTTGGTTATCAGTATGAAGCTGCTTTGAAACAATCTGTATTGGTTAAAGTGCCATAAATAAAGGTGACTTGACTATATTAATAGGTCTGTACAAACAATAATTTGTATGATGTGACAGATGAATTAATGTCAACTTGACAGCCAACAACAAATGCTTATATTTCTTTCACAGCAAATATTCAAACAATAATTGTTTTCACTTTTGAATACATTTATTATATTGAAATGGCACTGAGACAAATTCTGTTAAAATTATTCAACATATTTCTTCCATAACTAGAGAACAGATAAAAACTTAAGTCCATTACAAACTATTTCTTAAGTGATTAAAAAGATAAAAAGTTCTACAAGTTCATATACACGTATATATATTAAAACATTAAACTTCATAAGTTCAAAACATCATACAAATCTACAAAAAATATTATAATATAAACTTAATTTTAAAAAGAACATTCTTCGTCGCTCTAAGTCCATGCAACTGCTATGCAAGATAATTTACATTTAAAATAATTACAGTAACCAATTATTCATAATCATCAAATATTATGTACTAGTATTTCTGTACTTCTCTTTGTTATAAATACAAGACAACAATCTGGGCATTTAAACTAGCCTCTGAACTGACTTAATATATTTCAACATAACATTGTCTGTGCGTGAAACAACCTAACAGTGTATGTTTGCACTTGGGTGTGTATGTTCAACGGTTCATGCTAATGGTGATGACTCCAAACGGTTCAGTCTGACATACACTTAACTTCAGACCACCGAGCAGCTCTGTAGAACAAAAAGATCACGTCACATACATACAGAGAGATGGGGCTGTCGTGGTGACGGAATTTCCCTTGCGGTAATTATGAGAGGCTCAATAGCGTGATATGCGGTATTATCGCCATATATATATATAATATATATATCATATTTATTACATGGCTCTGTGGAATACTTGATTCTGATTGGTCAATCGCACATTCCAGCGGTAAGTTATTCCCAGATAACAACCGCCAAAGTGAATAACACACCGCTCATCTGGGTACGAGTTATCTTGACAAGTACTACTTGTATGCTTAACGTGTCACTCCGCTGTCGTTGACTGTCTGGCGCCATCTTGTGACTGAAAAACTCTTAACCACCACGGGTTACAATGGAAGACTTCAGGGGTTAGTTCACCCAAAAATGAAAAATACCCCATGATTTACTCACCCTCAAGTCATCCTTGGTGTAGATGACATTCTTCTTTCAGACGAATAAAATCGGAGTTATATTAAAAAAGTCCTGGCTATTCCAAGCTTTATAATGGCACTGATTGTTGTTCTGTTTTTGAAGTCCATAAAAATTGCATCTGTCCGTCAAATAACGTGCTCCACACGGCTCTGGGGGGTTAATAAAGGCCTTCTGAAGCGAATCAATGAGTTTGTCTAAGAAAAATATCCATATTTAAAACTTTATAAAGTAAAGTTTCGGCCGATCGCCTTCCGTTTTCAGTTTATGGGAAAAGTGTTGAAAGTGCCTCTGCAGTTCATAATGCTTACAATACCAGTTATGCTCATCAGACATAGCATAAGCACTTTGAATTGCGAGAGGCACTTTCAACACTTTTTATAAAGTTTTATATATACATATATGGATATTTTTCTTAGACAAACGCATCGATTCGCTTCAGAAGGCCTTTATTAACCCCCCAGAGCCGTGTGGAGCACGTTATTTTTTTATATTATTTAGTTCTGATAATCGAATCTGACTGGACAAGAGACTTTCTGCTAATATTTCATCAGTAAAAGCAGAACTACTCGTCTCTGCGCGTTCTAGACAGGATGTCAGTCAGTGCCGTTAGGATGTTACGCCACAAGGTGCCGGCAAGGGACTGTCTTTGAGTCTTTAAGCCGTTCATTCAACTGCACGTTCAAAAACGCTGATTCTTTCAAAGAGAGATGTAATGAAAAGGCTGCTGAAGACTCAGCTGACCAGCAACGCGTCAATACTAAGACAGAGATTTTGCATGCCTTGGACATGGCAACCTTTTTTCACGAATGTGTCTCGGCCTGAAGGACAGACGCAGGTAATCGCACGCACTCAGTCGATCTCTCACATTCACTTTATGTTTAGGCTTGTTAAGTGCAAATCTACGGAGCTTCAGTACAAATCACCATTGTACACATTATGTTATCATTACTAACTTATTTAATGTTCAGTACACATGCACGAAGTGTAAAACGAGAAGGGCATAGTTTAACAAAAAATAAATCACAAAAATCGCAGTTGCTGCGGTTCTTGCGTTGCTCTGTGGTTGGCTCCTCAATAGCGCGGTATTGCGATACTGCAGTTATCGTGACAGCCCTACTGAGAGACCGTAAAAAACAAACACCAACACAGTGTCTTCATGTCTTACCCAGTGTTTTGTAGAACAGATGAGCTGTAGTGCTGCGCTCGGCCTCTGGAGGCAGCAGTGAGTAAAAGGAGACCTTCCCAAAGCGCTTGATGAAGCCAATGATCAGTCTGAACGACAGAAAGAACAACTGAAAAACATCTGACGGACTTCTGGAAGACACCAGACAATATACACACACAAAGACATGTTCAACTACTAAGTGCCTCAATGAACCTGAGCAGGTCAGCGGTGGTGATGTCACTCATATCAGGCTCCGTCTCTCCCTGTGGCAGTTCAACATACTCCTCTAATATCACCTCCATAGAAACAGGAGCCTCTTCTATAGGAGACCTACATACAAAATGTGTATTTCACAAGATTTCATGCTGACTTGCACCAACAATGTGTGCATGTGCCAAGTAAGACCGCATGACGTACAAATGCAGTCCTGAATATGATGCATGTTCTGATATTTAGTGTTTAGTAACCGTCTCTGTTTTTGTTTTTCCTTTTGCAATTTCTCACCATCTGTTGGTGGGAGTGATGAGGTCACTTTGAGACTTGTCTCCTTTAGACACGTCCAGCAGCACGTCTGAACCAGCTGGACAAACACACACACACACACATTCTGGATTTTCATGTCTGTCCATAGACATAATGATTTTTATACTGTACAAACTGTATATTCTCTCCACCAACGCTAACCCTCCTCCTAAACACAACCCTCACAGAAAACATTCTGCATTTTTAAATTTTCAAAAAACATTTATCATGATTTATAAGTTGTTTTCGTCATGGGGCCCAAAAAAAAGGTACTTTTTTTTTTTTTTTACTTTCCTTGTGGGGATATTTGGTACCTGATTGTAGTTTGATTGACATTTTGAGCATAGAGGCTAAAGTAAAGCAAAAAGTACTTGGACACTGTCTTATACATCAGAAAAAAAACTTCACACTGATCATCTCATTGATTTTACTACGAAAAGGGGAGCATTTGGTTGTTACCTGAGATCTCGGACAGAAGCAGAGCAGCCTCACTAGACTCCCTGACCAGCTAAATATTCACAAAAAAATACAGAAAGGGAAGTGAGTTAAAGACAAAGTATTTAAATGCAGCTTGCTTGATCTTCTAGAGTAACTTTTACTGCTGAATTATCCACTAATCTAGTTTATCCACCATCTAGTTTATAGTAGTATTTTTGTCATAGATTGTGATCTATTAAAAAAAGCACATTTTAATATGTTTTTCTTTATAATGAAGTTTTTAGTAGATTGTGTTTAACACACAAAAGAATGACTATCAGTTCAACACACTTCTACATTGAATTTTAAACAAAACTGCACTGGTATCGGATTGGTATCGGTATCAGCCGATTCTCATAATTTTTCAGATCGGATCAGGTTCTGAAAAAATGGTATCGGTGCATCCCTAGTTTTTATCACACTGATGTAAGTTCAAGTGTTTGTTTTTTAAAATAAGTTTGGTTTTAGTTGGTTATTTGATGTTATGAAAACGGGGATGTGACGTAATGATTGACAGCTTCTCTGAGCGAAGTGGTCACTGAAGCACCAACAGATTTTTTCGGGGATTTTCAGGAGGAGATTGGAGCTTTAATTTTAATTTCTACATTTCCACAACTATTTCACACCAACACAATGAGTTGTTCTGCAGCTAACAGATACTGCGGGAGTGTGGGTGGGAATTTGATACTCTACTTCCTGCTCTCTACTGCACAGACTCGGGTCCCAAATCAGCGCAAGATGTCAGCACCATATTCGGACGTTGTCGGCTTCACTTTTCTCCAATAGAAGATAGTGAAGGGGCGTCGTCCATCTTTTTACTATGGTTTACCCTGTTTTCTACTCTGATAGCTGCAAAACCACACTGAATGCTGTGAGTGTGTGCTAGAATCACGAATGATGAGAGAACATTGTGCTTGGTATGTTTTCACCTTCAAAACATTTTCATTCTTTGTTATCAAAATTGACTCTTCAGCCGACAATGTTTAAATCCCATCTGGCAAGCGCGCTTCCCTTAATGTTTATGCATTAGTTCAGTAGGCCTACAGTAGGTGGTCTTTTGTGGCTATTCGAATGTATTCGACCACGAGCGTTTACACAGCGAAAGCAATCAGGTCAAATGCGTTTTCAACTACTTTTAGAAGTGTTTGAAAGTGGACGAGCTCAAAATATTTTAGACCCTGTTTACACCTGTATTTAGCGTCGTCCACTTGTGATCCGACCGACCAAAACGTATCTTAATACCTTAATACTTAGTTGATACAGGGCCCTAGATCCAATCAATTCCTAGCGGGAAACAAGTCACGCTCTATTTTTCTAATTCAATATTCTAATTCAGTAAAGTCGGTTGCAAATTCTGGTTCAAGCTGTGTTTAAAAGGATAGTTCTCCCAAAAATTAAGGGTCTGTCATCATTTACACACCATCATGTCACTCCAAATCTGTGTTCATGTGGATGAGTAGATTATCATTTATCACGAGTAAAAGATTAATCTAGAATTTTTAGTTTGAACTAACCCTTTAAACATCAGTAGTGTGCATGCTTATAAAATGTGTGCGCCTGATAATAACCTTGAACTTTGAAAGACTAATAATAAATCAAGTGTCTGACTCTGACAAGACCAGATAAGCAACCTAAGACTTCTTCACCTCTCTGCTAGACTCCCGACTCCTCTCCGTTGCTCTTTCTTTCTCCATCTCCAACAGCCCACCCTCTTCCTGCGCCTGCCGTTTCCTGGAGGGACGGGGGAGGGTGGAAGAAACGCTGCTGCATTTCCATAGCTTCTGGAGGTCAGGGTGGATGAGCACTGCAATGTAAGGACCAGAGGCATGTCAAACGTTATAACAATGGAGTGTGTTAGGCTAAAGACCTGTTCGATAACTATAACTATATTAGTGTCCACACCAACGCACAAAATATCGCTGCGGTGCTGCGGTTATGTTGCATGCCGTTTTAAATGATCAAGCTCTTTAAAGCAGGATGGATTCTGATTGGCTTTATCGTTGATCAGCTGGAAAAAAACTATTTTGTTTCTCTGTGCCGTTATCAGTACAGTTTTGGTGAGAACCATATCTTTATCGCTATAGTTATCGTCCTTGATGTGAGCGGGCCTTAAGGGTGACTCCTGATAAAACTGCTGAGCCTTTTGATGGTCCAGTGGTTTCATTATTAAGATTTATTAAACTGTTTGGTGTGAGTTAAAGGAGCTGATGCAGTAGTTTCCCTGTTTAGTTGATATTTGTGCCGTATAAAAAAATCTGCTTTCCAGAGCTGTAGATGACTTTATGCACAATGATATTAAAACAAGTTTATATATGAGCAAGCATATCATTTATGAGAGGTGCCTGGCCACTGTGTGTTACAACGTACTGTTACACGGTGTGCTGAGCAAAACTGCTGCCGATGCCTTCCGAGAGGCAGAAATACTTTGGAGTACATCAGGCTAAGGAAAAAAGAGAAAGAAAGATGGACAGAAAGAAAATCACATAAGCAAATAATTTCTGATTAACAGGGTTGGGAAAACAATTTATTCAACACCAAAGTAGATGCATTGCAAACATTGATGCATTGCAATTATTTTCCAAATATGTATCAATTTTCAGTTTTGAAATGACATAATTTAAATTCACTACAGGGTCCAGTAAGATTTCAAAAAATGAAATTATTAGTTTTATTCAGCAAGGATGCATTACAAATATTAAGCTGCACAATTGTTTTCAACATGGATCATAATGTGAAATCAGAATATTAGAATGATTTCTGAAGGATCGTGTGACACTGAAGCCTGGAGGTAATGATGCTGAAAATTCAGTTTTGCATCACAGGAATAAATTACATTTTGAAATATATTAAAATAGAAAACAGTTATAATAGTATTTCACAATATTACTGTGTTCAGTGTATTTCTGTTCAAATTAATGCAGCATTGGTGAACTTAGGACTTTCAGAAACATTTTTTTATTTTTGAAGGGTAGTGTATGATTAAAATAATTAAATAAAGATATTAAAATATTTTTAAATACTTTTTAATGCATTTATTAAATAATTTAATTTATTAAAATTATTTTAGAATTTATTGAATTAGAGTTAGGAAAACAGCAATATTTGTTATTTTATTATTTTACTGATTCTATATTTCTTAAAAGTTTAATAGAGTCAAACCACAGCCATTAAAATAGATTGATACTTTATACTGTTTTCAAATAATTTTATACAATATTATCAAAAGTTGCCAAAATGTCATTTCTATTGGCAGTTAGAGCATGTTTTAGTATGGCTTTTATAAGGACGCCAGAGTGCCACTTTAACTATTTAAAGATTTGCACCCTTATGCTGTTACTGAAAAATTGAGATGCATCAAAAATCGTTTTTTGTAATTACACCACGGCTCCCTCAAACGACATCAAATTAAATCATGAGGTGCCTACAGATATCTAGCACTACTGATTAGATTAGTTATCTATCACTGAGCTCTCACCAGAGATTGGGTTTCAATCAGAGGGTTGTTGATTTGTAGTCGCATTGCATCCTGGGTAATCTGTGCGTTTTGGTCGGCGAAGATCAGTTGCCGTTTGCGACCTCGCCTCTTTGGAGGCACAGATTGCTGTGTCTGAGAAAGACAGACAAACACAGAGGAAAAATGAAAGAGTGAGAGGTTTTTAAACACATTGTTGTGGACTCAGGCCAATGTAACTGCCTTTGCTACAAAGGCATTCACGCTTCAGAACACATATGGATTATGTAATGCTAGAGCATTACGGGCAAGGTAATGTGGACATGGCTACACACACAAACCTCACTGGAGCGCTCCATCTCGACGTCTCGCTCACTGGCCTCTGTGGTTGGTGGCATGGTTATGGGGGGAAGGGTGATCTCCAGAGCGACCCTATCTAAGGTGACCTCGGTAGGATGCCCATTCCCCTCATCCATGATGAACTCACTGTTCTTCAGTCTGCAAACATGCATTCAGTGATGGTTCAAAACGACGAGAACCTCATTTGATACTAGCGGCCAGTTCAGGCAAACATTAAACTGTGCAGTCAAGGGATTCTTTTTTTTTTTTTTTATCTAGGTCAAGGACATTTGGCCCAACAACTGTCACTGTCGGCCTTAACTGATGTTTTGTTGGGTCTCAACCAAACCAAGAGTCTGTGACCACTCTTTTTTGTCCCACATGCCAGATTTATGAACTACACAGAAAAAAAACCAAAAGCTTTGTTCAGACAAACTGATTTTTGGTGAAAGAAAAACATGAAACACATGGTACCATTTAAAGCACAATGGAAACCATTTAAAAATCAGATTTTTGGAAATGTTTTTCACCCTGAAAAGATTGGTTTTAAAATAATTTAGGGCAAACGCAGGGGCGGATTAAGCTCTACACAGGCCCCTAGGCTCCACCCTAATACTCCACAAGTATTAAAATTGTATTAAAATTGGTGATCCGATGCATCAGCCAAGATGCATTACCGTTACACCTGGTATTATCACACATTTCAAATTTGTGTTCAGATTTTGTGGAGACACTCTGCTCTTTTTTCGTCACAC
Organism: Paracanthobrama guichenoti; assembly: GCA_018749465.1. Taxonomy (NCBI): domain Eukaryota; kingdom Metazoa; phylum Chordata; class Actinopteri; order Cypriniformes; family Gobionidae; genus Paracanthobrama; species Paracanthobrama guichenoti. The sequence continues at coordinate 17,077,030 of CM031966.1, read as the reverse complement.
TCAACTACATCACTTTCACTTTCAGCGCACAAATGCTATTGAATGAATGAACCCATGTTAGGCAGCTTACGCAAATGAATATAACAGTGGCTTATAATATAAGTTAAGTGGCGACACTTAACTATACGTTTTTTTTATTAGGAAGAGTATTGTGCCATGTCCCAGAAATGTGTTTTTGCAAGGTGGGATGTCTGCACATGCACACCCACCCAAACACATAGGCACGACTCATATGTTATATCATTAATAATCATAATACATATTAGTGATACATATCAATCTCTTGATTCAATCTCTATGTTTTAATAAAGGATAACAGAAATAAGTACTGACTATATAAGGGGATTAATATTTACCTCAAAATTATGAAACATTTATCATCTGTAATACCAAAGTGTAACTGCTAGATGGCTGTATAGCCCAATATAAATCTATAAACATGGCTGTGCACATTATTTTCAGAAGTAATAATTTAATATATGGATATATATGGAATTTAATATATGGATATAGTTTTTTGTTCATTTGAAGTGTCAGTTTTAGCATTATTAATACAGTCAATGAACACAGAGAAAGCATTTTGCTACTCATACTAGCTACATATAATAGCTTGATCATTCACGAAAATAATCAGAATATCGACAGTGTGAGATCTGGTCTGTAGTCTGGTCTCTCCTGTTTGAAAAAATCGATCAGTGGTTGACCAATTCAGATTCAAGTAGCTTTATTGGGATAGCAAAAAAGTCTTTACATTGCCAAAGCATTGATAGGGCTCTGAACCAGTTGTATTGTCAATCAAATTTACAGGCAACAATGGGTATCGAATAAGGCAATGACTGACAGCGCTCTGATCCAGTGGCATTGGGCATAGTCAGATTAAATAGTCATAGTCATGTTCTTAAATAGTCATGTTCTTGACAAGCGCCAGTTTAGAAAATTACTTTTCGGTGCTGTAAATCCATTTATCCTTTACTGAAACTTCCTTGTCATCATCCGTCGTTATGGAGAGTTTTCCATTTGTTTTTAGACACGACATGAGAACTGCTCCTAAAATCCATCATGCGCACTATGCGCTCGTCAATTGCCTTCTATTTTAAAACCTCCGCCCAGTAACACTAGTACATTAGAAATAGATTAATAAGAAAATGTTTGTTAAAACGGCTGAACAGAGGCCCCTAGGCTGTAGCCTAGGTTAGCCTATGCGTAATCCGCCCCTGGCGCAACGTGTCATACAAAATATTCCAAATTCAATGTTTGCTCACACTTTTCTTATATAATGAACTATGTGGCATCCACTATATAGTGAAAGAGTACATGATTTCAGACACAATTTATGCATTCATCTGTAAACTACAGTAATGCCTCTAAGCTTATGTTGCGCCTCTTAACTGCATCAAAATGTCATGATAGACATGAAGCAATGCAAAATTTACACAATGACACTCTCAGTTGTTGTAGAAACTCTTGGCATTGTGCTGAAGCTTTAGTTATTACCATCACGTAGAAATACCAGATATTGACTACATTGTCTGAACAAGCAGGTCTTGCTAAATTTCAGTGCAGACAGTCAGTCCTAAAAGATTGGATTTGACAAACAAATCAGAATTGGGTGCAGTGTGACTAACCAAATTTGAATCAACAGCAGTATTTCCTTCTTAACCTTCTCATCTTTATGTCCCTCATTTCATCATGTTACTCACTGTTCTATAGAGACCATAGCAGGATCCATATATCCTGATTTCTCCCCTTCTGTCGCCCTCTCTCTCTCCTTATCTTCTTCATCTAAGGAAGCATAGAGGAAAACATCTGACTTTTAGACTCCTATGTTTATAAAAACGTGTTTGTGGCTGACAATTACAGTCAACTAAGTAATCAGGTTACGAATAGGCCCAGACAGTATCTTATCTGTGCTGAGTTTTGAGGGAAATATGCAGAACCAATATATTTCTAATACACTACCATTCAAAGTTTGGACCCCAAACTTTTGAATGATAGAGTATGCTAAATGTATGTTGTAAACAGCCTAAATAATTATATATTTTAAATTCAAAATAGGTTTCATTTAAAACTCCAAATGCCATAATATATTACAAAATGTACACCAAGGGGCAAAAAAATACCATATTTTGGGTTAAGAACTAGATTTTGGTCTATATACTGTATATTTATTTAGATAAAAAATATATAATAACTAAAATGTTATGTAAGTATATGTTGCAATGTATATTGGTAATATATCTTCAAATACACCGATCTGGTATAACATTATGACCACCTTCCTAATATTGTGTTGGTCCCCCTTTGGCAGCCAAAACATCCCTGAGCTATCGAGGCATGTACTCCACTAGACCCCTGAAGGTGTGCTGTGGTATCTGGCATCAAGATGTTAGCAGCAGATCCTTTAAGTCCTGTAAGTTGCGAGGTTGGGCCTCCATGGATCGGACTTGTTTGCTCAGCACATCCCACAGATGCTTGACTTGATTGAGATCTGGGGAATTTGGAGGCCAAGTCAACACCTCAAACTCGTTGTTGTGCTCCTCAAACTATTCCGGAACCATTTTTGCTTTGTGGCAGGGCACATTACCCTGCTAAAAGAATCCACAGCCACCAGGGAATACCGGTTCCATGAAAGGGTGTACATGGTCTGCAACAATGCTTAGGTAGGTGATATGTGTCAAAGTAAACTCCACATGGATGGCAGGACCCAAGGTTTCGTAGCAGAACATTGCCCAAAGCATCACACTGCCTCCTGCCTTCTTCTCATAGTGCATCCTGGTGCCATGTGTTCCCCAGGTAAGCTATGCACACACACACGGCCATCCACTTGATGTAAAAGAAAATGTGATTCATTCTGTGATTCAGACCAGGCCATCTTCTTCCATTGCTCCGTGGTCCAGTTCTGATGCTCATGTGCCCAAACTGCAATGCACTGTGTATTCTGACACCTTTCTATCAGAACCAGCTATAGTAGCTTGTCTGTTTGATTGGACCACACGGGCATCAATGAGCCCTGGCCGCCCATGACCCTGTCGCCGGTTCACCACTGTTCCTTCCTTTGAGCACTTTTGATAGATACTGAGCACTGCAGACCAGGAACACCCCACAAGAGCTGCAGTGGTCTAGCCATCACAATTTGGCCCTTGTCAAACTCGCATAAATCCTTATGCTTACCCAGTGTTCCTGCCTCAAACACATCAAATTTGAGGACAAAATGTAGACTTGCTGCCTAATATATCCCACCCATTAACAGGTGCCGTGTTATAATCATAATCAGTTATTCACTTCACCTGTCAGTGGTCATAATGTTATGACTGATTGATGTATATATATATATATATATATATATATATATATATATATATATATATATATATATATATATATATATATTGTACAATGGAAAAAAAGAGATCAATGTGGTTATATGTGTCAATCTATCAGTCCATCCATTTATCCATTGATCTCACCACCAAGATGGAACTGATCTTGCTGTTCCATGAGCATGTCAATCTCATGAGCCGTTGCTTCAGGTAACTCTGCCCCACCAAACTGGAATATAATCAGAAACATGAGATTGGTATACAGCATATGAAGTGTGTGGTACAATAAACACAGATAAAAAGGAATGAATAATATCATCTGGTGTTGTTTGTGACTAAGCTTCATGTGGGTAGATGATCTGTTTTCATCTAAAACTTCACAAAGAGCTGTATGAATTTTGTGGGGGCAAATGGTTTAGAAGTGCCGTCATGTGTTTGGTGTGAGCAAAGGCTGCGGACACAGACTCAAATATAGATCTCTGTGTGTTTTCCATTGCCAGTATGGAGGAGTGAGTTGCATGTAGAGTGAAAATCACCTCCGCTGCGAGCACAGGCACCGGCTCTGCATCTCTGATGGTGATTGATTCAGGAGAAGCATTGAGGCCTTAAAAAAGGAAGGAGAGGGACAGATTAGGTGAAAACCATAAAGAGCAACTCTTTGACCCACATCAGTTCTTGCGATATTTCAAAATCTCACCTTTAGGTAATGTAATTTCCTTTCTGACCACCAGAGAAGGTGAGGCCTCCATAAATTGCTGTGACAATAAACAATAAATTCATGGCTGAACTGCTTAGAAAAGGTCGAGATGAGTGATGTGTTTGTGTTAAATTCACTTTTATGATCTAAAGTATTAGATAGGTTGGAAGGGAGGTTTTTTTGCATGGTGCTAGTGGATGCAAGTCTCTATGATATTCTGGTCTCTAGATATGGCTCCAATGCATAATTCATGCAAACCATATGTATATGCTTTACCTGAGATGGCAAGTAAGGACTAGGCAGCTCACAATTGACCCCCATCACTCCAAAAAACGGTTCCAGTGCCCATTCTGCCTCCTCTAGCTGGAACAGAGAGTCAGGGACATTCAGCACCAACCTAGAAGGAAACACAATCCCAGAACAGCAACAGTAGTGATATAAACAGCTGTCACGGGTGTATGACAATATGAACGTCTGTGTCAGAATGAATTACATTAGTGACACAACATGACAGTGACAACCCTGAATCTGACCTATCAGTGTCTGGCATGTCAATGTTCAAGTGTCTCTTTGAGCGAAGGAAGCGCTCGATGGTCTGCTGGACCTCCTCTGTGGGGAAATCAAGCAGAAAACAATTCACTTAGTTTCAATATAAATAAAAACACTTTTGTGGACAATGTAATGGAATGTTATGCCTGCATTCAATTGTTAGAAAAGGAAAATGCATTCACTATATTCTCCACTTTTGTGGCATTTAATGTTTTAATTTAAATGTCTAGCTACACTATATTGCCAAACGTATTGGGACACCCCTCCAAATCATTGAATTCAGGTGTTCCAATCACTTCCATGGCCAGAGGTGTACAAAATCAAGCACCTAGTCATGCAGACGCTTCTACATTTGTGAAAGAATGGGTCGCTCTCAGGGGCTCAGTGAATTCAAGCGTGGTACTGTTATAGGGTACTTATTTTACAATAAAATAAGTCCATTCTTGAAATTTCTCACTACTGCTACTAAAAGCTACTAAAAATGTAGCTTAGTTTTTATAAATGAAGGTTGTCTACAAACCCGATTCCAAAAAAGTTGGGACACTGTACAAATTGTGAATAAAAAAGGAATGAAATAATTTACAAATCTCATAAACTTATATTTTACTCACAATAGAATACAGATAACATATCAAATGTTGAAAGTGAGACATTTTGAAATGTCATGCCAAATATTGACTCATTTTGGATTTCATGAGAGCTACACATTCCAAAAAAGTTGGGACAGGTAGCAATAAGAGGCCGGAAAAGTTAAATGTACATATAAGGAACAGCTGGAGGACCAATTTGCAACTTATTAGGTCAATTGGCAACATGATTGGGTATAAAAAGAGCCTCTCAGAGTGGCAGTGTCTCTCAGAAGTCAAGATGGGCAGAGGATCACCAATTCCCCCCAATGCTGCGGCCAAAAATAGTGGAGCAATATCAGAAAGGAGTTTCTCAGAGAAAAATTGCAAAGAGTTTGAAGTTATCATCATCATCTACAGTGCATAATATCATCCAAAGATTCAGAGAATCTGGAACAATCTCTGTGCGTAAGGGTCAAGGCCGGAAAACCATACTGGATGCCTGTGATCTTCGGGCCCTTAGACGACACTGCATCACATACAGGAATGCTACTGTAATGGACATCACAACATGGGCTCAGGAATACTTCCAGAAAACATTGTCAGTGAGCACAATCCACCGTGCCATTCGCCGTTGCCGGCTAAAACTCTATAGGTCAAAAAAGAAGCCATATCTAAACATGATCCAGAAGCGCAGGCGTTTTCTCTGGGCCAAGGCTCATTTAAAATGGACTGTGGCAAAGTGGAAAACTGTTCTGTGGTCAGACGAATCAAAATTTGAAGTTCTTTTTGGAAAACTGAGACGCCATGTCATCCGGACTAAAGAGGACAAGGACAACCCAAGTTGTTATCAGAGCTCAGTTCAGAAGCCTGCATCTCTGATGGGATGGGGTTGCATGAGTGCGTGTGGCATGGACAGCTTACACATCTGGAAAGGCACCATCAATGCTGAAAGGTATATCCAAGTTCTGCAACAACATATGCTCCCATCCAGACGTCCTCTCTTTCAGGGAAGACCTTGCATTTTCCAACATGACAATGCCAGACCACATACTGCATCAATTACAACATCATGGCTGTGTAGAAGAAGGATCCGGGTACTGAAATGGCCAGCCTGCAGTCCAGATCTTTCACCCATAGAAAACATTTGGCACATAATAAAGAGGAAGATGCCACAAAGAAGACCTAAGACAGTTGAGCAACTAGAAGCCTGTATTAGACAAGAATGGGACAACATTCCTATTCCTAAACTTGAGCAACTTGTCTCCTCAGTCCCCAGACGTTTGCAGACTGTTATAAAAAGAAGAGGGGATGCCACACAGTGGGAAACATGGCCTTGTCCCAACTTTTTTGAGATGTGTTGATGCCATGAAATTTAAAATCAACTTATTTTTCCCTTAAAATGACATTTTCTCAGTTTAAACATTTGATATGTCATTTATGTTGTATTCTGAATAAAATATTAAAATTTGAATCTTCCACATCATTGCATTCTGTTTTTATTCACAATTTGTACAGTCCCAACTTTTTTGGAATCAGGTTTGTACATAGTGAAAAGGTCATTTGATATTCAAATGAATTCTGTTTAATTTTCTCCTGCTCATAAATTAAATACCTCCATAGATGAAGCTGTTTGTTCAGGTTGTCCACCTTGAGGCACTTCCATATAAGCGAGTACATCTGTTTGCACATTTTTACATACGTACGTCTGCTATTCTCTGAAATCTGTGTCATTTTGATGAATGCTTTCAATCTCAGCTTACTTGAATTGTTCCCTTGCTTATCGGTTCCATGCTAATCTCTAAACGCACTCAATACATGACAATATGTTTTATAGTTAGACTACAGACAGAAGACCTCACAACAGCATTAATCTGTTCCTAAATGCAAAGAGTGTTGGCAGCTGTTTTAAATTTGAACATCTGAAGCAGTCAAATCTATATTCTGCTGAGAAATAACAGGTTTCTCTGAGATAAGCAGCTGATCAATACAAGATAATGTTGTGTGCTATTTGACCATATGGGCTTCCCTCATATGGTCATGTGAAGACAAATAGACTCATTTGGACCAGCTGACAACACAAGTTTTGTATTGTTTTGTTGGTCCTTTATTGCACACCCTCTTTGAAAATGTAGTGTAGGGGAGAGCGGGGCACAACCTAATGCTTTTTTCTCAGTTTGTGTAAATCCACTTGGGGTTCAGAGTATTTATTTTTTCCCACATTCGTTTCCCACGTGTCTAGTACAGTTATGTGGTTTTGTTTCATTAATACAGTGTATACTTTTTTCCCATAGGTGGGGTACACTGTAACATGACCAATTGACAGCTTAAAATGTTACCTGATATAATCAATAAAATATTCAAGACAAACTAAAATATTTTGTCAATAACATACAATTATTAATTTTTTTAAATAAAATAATGGCATTTTTAAATAATTAAAACTATACTAATTTTTGAGTTTGACAAACACATCACTAAATACAGCTATACAGCAGAGTTAAAATAATAATATAATAATAATGAATAATTTCTGAACATTGACTCTCAGTCATTATTGACCTTTTCTCATGGTTTCTCAATAGAATTCATAAAAGTATAGAATATAATAGCGTAGTTCTAATAGGGGCTCATTGTAACGCAGTGTGACAACATGCCTCACCTGTGCAACTGGGATTTAAACCACGGCTCGTGTAAGATTCAAGTAATATCAGATTTGTCTTATTTTAAATAAACACAAAAAAACAGAGATGAAAAATAAACTCAAGTAAGAAATTTACTTTTGCTATGGTTAAATAAATGTTCAGTGATATCTTCCAAAGATTTCTTAATTTTGGCGCAATTTTTCTCTATATAGTGTTGATATGGCAGCTAGTAAATACACTACGATTCGTCATCCTGGCATGTGTAGAAAGTTTTAAACCATGTGTGTTACAACTAACCCCACGTTAGGTTGTGCCCCGCGCTCCCCTACTTCAAATCTTTAAGTATAATTTTAAAAAATGAAACGGCTTTCCGCCGGAAGCTAGATATTTTACTTCATAAAGTGTTAAATATGGATATTTTTCTTACAAAAACCCATCGATTCGCTTCAGAAGACGTTTATTAACCCCCCGGAGCCGTGTGGAGTGAGATTATTATGGATGGATACGCTTTTTTGAGCTTCAAACTTGTGGGCCCCATTCACTGCCATTATAAAGCTCGGAAGCGTCAGGATATTTATTAATATAACTCCGATTGTGTTCATCAGAAAGAAGAAAGTCATTTACACCTAGGATGGCTTGAGGGGGAGTAAATCATGGGGTAATTTTCATTTTAAAGTGAACTAATCCTTTAAGTATATTCTTTTAAGCGTATGTTAATGTGTGCTTCTGTTTCACAAGGGAGAGTATACTGTTGGTGTATGTTGTTTTGATCAGTTTTGATAGGATTGCAGTCTTTAAATGGTGTTGTAGAATAAGTGTTAAGCAAAACAGTACATTCTACAGTAGTAGTCAATGCTTCTACAGACATGACGACTATCTCACCCAGCAGAAGAGCACACTGGCGATGGTAGACGATGACTACGCCATACTGAAGCTGAGAGGACAGGTAAAGAGAGAAACGGGGCCGGGGAAGACTGGGATGGACTGGAGGAACCTGGACCATCACGTAATCCACAATGTCCTCGCTATAACATATACACAAACACAACTTACTGATTATCATTATAAAACTATGACAAAATAACCTGAAAGAAAGAGTATCACACATTATCAGCCACACTTATATGGTGATATTCTGAAGGAAAAACAAAGATTTCTCTAACCAAGTGCGCATGACATTGACCTTGAGGTACTCTCTTCTGGAAATCCTGATGCCTTTAGTGGCTGCCAGCCTGAAAACAAAACAAACAAACAAATTTCAACAAACAAAACTTCATTCAGTGTTTTGACATATTCCACTGTTCTTAAGCGTCCTGTTGACTCAAATTATAGTGTCTCTGTCTAAATGTATTTTCAACTGTACAAATTAGTTTATTTTAACTTATAACATATTGATTATTTAAAGTTGACTGCATATTTTGTGAAGTTATTTAGTTTCTAAAATCTACTTCAGCGTGGTACCTTTTCAAATAAGCGGCCAATAAATTAATATTGTTCTTGTTATTATTATTTATTAAATCCGTAATCGTGTTTATAATGAAGTACATACCAGATAGTAGAGAAGCAGCCAGTGTGACGCTGAAGCACGTTTGGATAATAAAACATTTTACCTCAGAGTTCAGTTGTTCACAAATCTGAACACAATCGATATCTAATTTAAAATCTAATCTGATAACCTTTGGCCACACACTTCACTTCTGCCAAAACACGCGGAGATAATGTGAATTTCCTCAGATACGCGCTAAATCAATACAGACAGTGGCGTTATTTTTCCTTCGGTTCGTTCTGTGAGGATTGATTGACAGATGCAACGAGGGCTGCGTCTCAAAGCATAGCGAGGCGCTGTTCGAGGCTCAAAATGCTGTCTAGGTAGGCAGCTCACTAGGTTTTGACACACATCCGATGGTCCGAGGGATTGTTAATAATTGTAATGATTTTTAATATTTATGCTACATGTAATGACATATAATTTATGGAGGACGAAGTCTGCAAAACACTAAATAAATAAATAAATAAATGTGCAAATACATAAATAAATTCTACATAAATATATAATATAAATAAATAAATATGCAAATAAATACATAAATCCACAAATTCCTGCATAAATTAATGTATAGATAATTAAATGTGCGAGGAGATAAATAATTAAATAAATAAAACGGTCTGTATGTCACCATTGGCTGATGGCTGTTGACGCCCTCCTCATTAGCATGTTAGAATAAAGAAATATATATATATATATATATATATATATATATATATATATATATATATATATATATATATATATATATATATATATATATATATATATATTTTATTTATTTTTTTGTCTTTTTTTGTCTTTTTTTCTAAACAATACATTTCTAGTTTAACAAAGGTGACAACAATGACAAATTATTTATTTATGTGACATATTATTCACTGTAAGCTTGTCTAATAAATTATGCTATACAAACTATAACACATTTATCACTTTGGCCTTGAATACCCTTGGATTTTGTGGAAAAAATACATTTATCCTGTCGAAATCTGTCAGTCTGAAGCAAACAAATTTCTCATTTAGGAACAGTTCAGATTTTCCATTAGTCAGACAGTTGGTCCCGCCCATTTAGCGCAAACATTCCGCGCTGACATGTGACGATCCAATCAAAACAGCAGAAAGCCCCGGCAGAATTCGAAAGGGGCGGTCCCGTGTGACGTCCGCTAATTTTTAATGGGAAGTGGGGAGTTTCACGCCACGCCTCTGCGTGAAGAATTTTTTTATAGTCAGATTTAAGCAAGTTGAATCTAGCTGCTCATAGAGCACATTTGATCGTTAGCGGGGCAAGCCGTGGAAATGGCCTACCATAACCAGTATAGACCACCTCAATATAACAGCGCGCCGCCGGATCAGAGCTTTTTATGGAATATATTTCAGAGGTGAGTGAAAACACGTCCACCGATTCCGCATTTGAACGCCTGTCGATTTGACAAGCGCAGCAGGAAAGAGCATGTTCTTGCAAGTCACGTAACGTTACAAGAAGATAGGAAATGCACTGGGCAACTTTAGTAGAGGGTTGTATAGCTCGCAAAAACAAATGTCTGTAATATTTTGTAGTTACTTCCGCCACATTTCGATTGCTTTTCAACGGATAACAGACTCTTCCCGTCTGACTTTCATTATCAAGCCATTCAACACAGTTACTCAGTTTCTATTACAGCCGAGAATAACTTCGAAACCGCGTAACGTTAGGTTTTAGCAGTTTCGAATACCATAAGATCGCATTTTTTGTATGTGTGTGTATATATATGTGTGTATATATATGTGTATATATATATATATATATATATATATATATATATATATATATATATATATATATATATATATATACGCACACACAGACACACACACATGTATATAAGTGAGCGGAGAGTGAGTTGTTTTGGTTTCACAAAGTTGCTCGTCTCTATAGTAATGAATTATGTAACACTGCAGAGGATTGAGTCTTAAGGGGTTCTTCTTTCGTTCCGCTACTTTTATTGTTGGTTTATGCCACTGATCTCTCTCATTTATATAGATCAGTGGTTTATGTACACACTGAGTCTCTATGTCGTCAACCGTTGCGATTTTGAGATTCCTTGTCTACTTAAAAGTAGTTCAACTTTCGTTTTGAACTCAAGAACGCGCATGAACGCTCCTCTAGAGCATTACCCTGCCGTCCAAACGCTGAAACAGACGCAACGTTACCTAGCAACATTCATGTTGAACTAATATCCTCAATATCAAATGGAAATAAAGGATTGTTCTTTGGTCATATGACTGGGAATGTCTTAAGGTTAGTGAGTCACCAGTGTTTATCTGTACGTTACACATGAGTCATCTGTGAGTTTCCATGACAATAGTGAGCTGCAAGGTGAATTGTCATATTATGATTGCTTTTTGGTTTATAAGACCTGGTTATGTGTATGTGGTTGCACAGGTTTTCAATCTTTTAGAAGCCACACACCCCATATGTGAGGGGAACTATGTAAAAGACAGCTAGCTATATATAAAGACCCAAATTATACTGCGAATAAATGTATATTATAAATATTATTTGGAAATGATTTAGTTGCTAAAACAATGCTGGGTTGTTTCAACCCATGTTTGGGTCAAATATGGACAAACCCAATTTTTTCATTTTTTTATTTATTGAATGGTAACAATTTACTTAAAGCCCTTATGTATAATGCATTATAAACATATTTATAATGCAGTAATTATGCATTGTAATGCACCTTATAATGCATTGTATGTTCTCAGGAATAATGGTAACCATGGTTATTATAAATTATAATACTTATGTATTCATTGAACACCCCTTTAGAAAATATTATGCATTGAAACACATGACAAACAGCCAATTTCAGAATCTGCAAACATTATAATGCATTTTAACTGAATTCAATTATTTGTGAAAAGATATTATAATGCACATTATAAATACCTTTATGATGTATTATACATAAGGGCTTACCAATTAAATGTTACTAATTACATTTTTAACCCAATGGTTGGGTTTGTTAGTATTTGACCCAAACATGGATTTAAACAGCCCAGCATTTTTATAAGAGTATACTGTTAGATGTTTTATTTATTTATTAACATTTTTTTGTTTTAATTGATTTTATTTCATCTTATTTTGTTTATGATTTATTAATTTATTTTACATTTACTCTATTCCATTTGTTGCTCCCTGGGGGTCCCTGGACCCCAGTTTAAAAGCCTCTGGACATCTACTGATGATGGTCGCTGTGATGTTATTGGGAAGTGAGTGGAAAAAGCTCAGTTGGAAAGCTTACTGAAACACTGGGAAAACCAAAGCCACTCACTCACAAGCTGTAGACATTTGTGCTTTTTCCACTTTCCATTTAGGTAAAAGCAAGCAATGATCCAGATGTTCCTGTTCATACTTTCCTTGAGTGGAAGTTCTCGTTTGGTCAGTCCAGCTAGTAAAAGAAATCGAATGATTCTCAAACCTCTTACCAGAATTCACTCGTACATAAAGAGTGACTGAAGTTAACAGTTGTTTCTGAATTCCTTGTGTGAATAAGAGTCACGAGTTCAAATATTGCCTGGTTGGGCAGGGTCTTGTTGGATAAACAAGCCAACAAGACATTCCTTTCACAGTTGACTGTGGTTATGGCCCAGACTAAACTCTCTTTCAAGGTTTTAGCTGTCCGAGTTATTGCGAAGGCCTCTCTCTAGCCCGTCACTTCTGTTTTTCTATGTTTTTTTTGGTTTTTCCTCAGCTGCCTAGAAATACAGGGGTTTTGTTGATGTGCTAAGGCATATTGCTTGGTGGAGCACAGGATTTTGTAAAACCCAATCCTTTTCTACTGTAATCTCTTTATTACAAAACAGACCAAAATAATACATCTAATTTCCACATGGAACAACATTCCCTTAAATTCAGCTCAGAAGGCTCAATGGAAACGTGTCCTTTTCACGATTTATGGCACACGTGTAATGGAAAAGACACTCCCAACAGCAGAAATAGTCAACCCGCTCTGCGTGAGATAAAGTTTCCCTTCTTTAAAGTCATTGCTGACATGCCTTGACTGAAATGATTCATAAAAATATCAGCATGGAGCCGCGCCTTTACAACATCAATGAGCAAATGAAAGATCAAATCAACTGGCTTTCCCAAGACACTTTTTTTCTTAAATGTGCCATATGTAAACCCAAAGGAATGTTTTTCTTTTTTTCAGTATTATTTTATATTTGAAACATCTGAATCGTTCTCCACATAAGCTTTTACTTCCAGTTTCATTTAACCAGACCCACATCCTGAGATTGTTTCATGTTTGTCCCATTACAGTCCTAGAACTCAATGTAATTCAGCTATTCACTATATAAAATTTTTATTTTTATTTTTTAACATGAATTACATTCTTTTGGCTAGCAAATGATCAAAAATGTTTCTGTTTCCTCCAGGGTAGATAAAGACAGGAGCGGGGCAATATCAGACACAGAGCTTCAGCAGGCATTATCAAATGGTATGTTTATTTTTTCCCATTTTTTTCCTTTTTCTTGCTTTTTAGTTGAAAGATTGAAAGATGAATATTTAGCAAAAGCCCTCAAGTATAAGTATGGTGTGAGTTTTCCATTCTCAAGCTTTTATTTAATAAAAGGAACCAGGTATCCTTTACAGCAGAAAAACGTGTTTCTTGTACACACAGTAAATGTTTTACGTCAACAATCGTCTGATGGTTTTGTCAACACTATTATTTTTGGCAGTATGATTTAGCACAATGATATTTCCATATGGAAATATTCTTTAATTTTGTTCCGCTACAAATGGGTCTTTCATTTGTTTATTTCACTGATCACATTTTGTATGATGATCTTTAAAGATTGTTCCCCATTCTGGGGAAGATGTTAACAGTATTGTTGCTAAATGAAGTTCTCGTTCATGCAATAACCATAATACTGTTCGATTTTGAGGGCCACTTTGATTCCAGGTCATTTCAGTGCACATCTCTCTTTGAATAGGGTACACAATGGGTCAATGAATGATCAGTGAAAGGAAGCGTTCAGAAAATATTGATTGACCTCAGGAGGTCAAACTAAATACTCCGATCTGTTTCATTTTCTATTCCTTTTCTAAGGGTGTATACTTGCCTTTTATGTAACCCTGTTATCAAAATTTGGGACATGTCTAAATAAAGTTTACATTTTAATTATTATTATTCATTTCTTGATTTATTTATTTTTTTATGTTTATTATTTTTTGCATTAAATAGACATCAAAACATGACAAAATGTACACCAGATCGAGTAACAGGGATTTCAAGTATATCCCAAATAAAGCTGTAGGTTAATTTGGGACCTAATGTTGGTTTGTTGTTATTGATAAACTTATATTTCCCAGAAATCAAAGAATTATATTTGTTATGCTAACTTGCATAAGTGTTGAAGAATAATTATTACATATTGAACAATAAATATGTGTGAAAATTAGATGCAATTATTTACTGTTATGTCTCCCTGACATATTATAAGGAATGTTCCTTGTTTGTTATGGAGGAAAATGTATAATGCAAAATGTGGCACAGAAGGTCAAGACCTCTGAAGTAGAACATGCCTAAATCACCAGCTGAAGGAAGGATACAGACATTTGATATGTTTAAAAACTTGCTACATTTTATGCAAGGCTAATTTGATTCTAGTTAATACCTTATCAAACATATCTGTGAAAACTTGTTAATGCCACTGAATTAAAAAAAGCTAATAGCGACAATCCTGACGTTTATTGCAATTCCAAATTTATATCTCACAATTCTGACCTTATTTCTTGCAATTCAGTTTTTTTCCCCTCATAATTGTGAGATATAAACTCGCAATCGCGAGGGGAAAAAAAGTCAGAATTGTTAGATAGGGCTGAAACGATTAACAATAAGGAAATGTTGACAATAAGGGACTGCAATAACACAGTTTGACCAGTGGGGCACTGTAGAGCAATACTGTAATGCAGCCCTCCTGGATGAAATCCAATAGAAGACTACACAGCGCAAAGGAAGACAAACAAGTAGAGTGTGGGAAAGTTTAACATAACTATAAACGAAATAAAAAAAATGCCAGCTTTCACATTCGTACTCACACAATTGACCTTGTTGTCACACCACACATAGGGGTGTTGAAATCGATGCATCGCTATGTGGACGTGGACGATTCTGCATCGATGCAGTAACAGACCATAATCGATTATAGCCTACAGAGGTTTCCCAGATGTCATTCGTCACATACGTTGGGTAACGTAATGCGTAATAAAAAATGCACCCACTATTTTAACATTTACAGTATGTGTGTGTGTGTGTGCGAGGCTGCCTGCGTGTTTTCTGGCTATCACCAGACCAAGCTCAATCTTTTAAGATTGAACATTGGTCTGGGGAGTCTGCTCTGTATTTTCTACTGCACAAGAGGCGTGATCAACGGGCATAGTTCACATGACTCTGTACAAAATTGGATGGTCCTTCAACCAATCAGACCGCAAGAGGCGTGATCAATGGGCATAGTTCAAATGACTCTGGATAGTCCTTCAACCAATCATACCAACGATCCATCGCTTCTCTATCCGTCATTGTGTTAAACCCACCAATAGCACGCCAGGTGGGTAAGCCGGTTTGTGATTGGTCCCCGCAAATTTGTAACAGAAGCAGGATAAAAGTATGTACAGGTTTCCACCCTGAGCTGCAGGGCGAAATCAAATCAGCAGCAGATCGGGCTGAGTTTACCCAGTCTAGCCTGCGCATGTGTGCGTGTGTGCGTGCGTACGTGCGTGCGTGCGTGTGTGTGTGTGTGTGTGCGTGCGACACTGCTTGCATGTGCAAGGCTGCATGTGTATGTGAGAGCATTAAGTACACTACTTGACTACTTGTATTATTTACTAGTGTTTATTAGTTCTAAATGCTCCTGTCGTCTGCTGTGTTCAGACTTAAGTTGTTTGATGTTGCAGGAAGTGTATTTTCTTGGAGCAGATAAAATAAAAAGGGAGTTCATGTATCTCATTGCTTGTATCATGACAAAAATGTAGCCATGTGCGGTAATATTGAAAATTGTGATGTCAAATTGAATCGAATCGAATCGAATCGAATCGTTGACATGATAATAGTAATCTAATTGAATCGTGAGACCAGTGACAATTCACACCCCTAACCACACACAGTGAAAAATATATCACATAGCAAAGAGGACACTGACACATGCCAACAGACAAGACAGAGCAGGTTACTTGATATGAAACAAAGTTTCATAAAAAATTATAAATTCTGTAAATTTTACTATGAAATCCAAGCAATAAATGTGGTTTTGTGGCTCTTTAATGTGTTGTGACCATAGACCATAAAAAAATGGATGACGCGACTTCATTCTCTTCCGCTGAAGAAAAGTGAAGCCACCGGAGGTCCGAATATGGCGCTGACATCTTGCGCAGATTTGGGACAGAGTCTGCACAGTAGTGACCTCGGGATCGGAGTCTGCGCAGTAGAGAACAGGAAGTAGAAGCGCAATATCAAAAGCCCGCCCACACTCTCGCAGACGCAGAACAATTCATTATGTCGGTGTGAAATAAACAGTTATGGAAATGTAGAAATGAAAGCTAAAGCTCCAATTACCTCACAAAAATCCAGAAAAAAGTCCATTGGTGCGCCAGTGACTACTTCACTCAGAGAAGCCATCAATCTCAACAGTCAATCATGACGTCAATACCCCCCCTCCCTTTTATAGCATCAAATAACTAACTAAAACCAAACTTATTTAAAAAAAAAAAACGAACACTTGAATTGAAATCAGTGTAATTAAAAACTGCCTAAAATGACAGAAACCATCTTTGGGAAAAAATTATTTGAAGTGTAATTTGATTGTTTCACGTCACATTTATGAGCTATACTGGGACCAACCACCTGGGTGCAATCGAGACACGCCAGCTTCAGTTTTTAACACGAGTGCTGCAGGCTTGGTTGTGACAGATCGCCGTATAGTTCAAGTGTCAAGTGAACCTATCCATCTCTTTCTCTTTACTACTAGCACAAAATAAACATGAATGAACATCAGAAGGTATGTTGAAAGAATCAGTACAACTTACAGAAATGTGTCATATTTCATGTAATCTCTGTGTAAAGAGCTTGTAAACTGTAGGCTATTACATTTACCTCAGAAGCCATAAAACCAAAAAGTGGCCATAAACTTGATAGTTAGCTAGAAAAATTATATTACATTATATTACATATTCATAGTTTTACTCTTGTTAAAAACATATTATAATAATACTATTATTATAAAAACTGCATTATATGCAATTACAAATCTATTCATTTTAACCTTTACAGTATTAGTTTTTTTTTGCAATATTGAAGAAAAATGTGATGCAATACCATGTTAAATAACGCGATATTCGATATGCGATATGATATTGCTTTAAGTGTGTAAAATCTATTTAAATTATATTTAAAAAAAACATTTATTTAAAAACTGTGAATGATGTGTTTCACATTCTTTCTGGGAAAAGAAAGCATCGCTACAGCTTCTGAACGTGATCACCAGTGTTTTAGCAAAAATGAATGTCACAAATCTGACAATATCAATGTAAACAAATAAAAATTAGCGGGTTTACTGTATCAGCGGGTTTACTGTATTAGCAGGTTTACTGTATCAGCGGGTATCAGCAGGGTTACTGTATCAGCGGGGTTACTGTATCAGCGGGGTTACTGTATCAGCGGGGTTACTGTATCAGCAGGGTTACTGTATCTGCGGGGTCACTGTATCAGCGGGGTTACTGTATCAGCAGGGTTACTGTATCAGCGGGTTTACTGTATTAGCAGGTTTACTGTATCAGCGGGTATCAGCAGGGTTACTGTATCAGCGGGGTTACTGTATTAGCAGGTTTACTGTATCAGCGGGTATCAGCAGGGTTACTGTATCAGCGGGTTACTGTATCAGCGGGTTACTGTATCAGCAGGGTTACTGTATCAGCGGTTACTGTATCTCTTGCGGGTCACTGTATCAGCGGGTTACTGTATCAGCAGGGTTACTGTATCAGCGGGTTTACTGTATTAGCAGGTTTACTGTATCAGCGGTATCAGCAGGGTTACTGTATCAGCGGGGTTACTGTATCAGCGGGGTTACTGTATCAGCAGGGTTACTGTATCTGCGGGGTCACTGTATCAGCGGGGTTACTGTATCAGCAGGGTTACTGTATCAGCGGGTTTACTGTATTAGCAGGTTTACTGTATCAGCGGGTATCAGCAGGGTTACTGTATCAGCGGGTTTACTGTATTAGCAGGTTTACTGTATCAGCGGGTATCAGCAGGGTTACTGTATCAGCGGGGTTACTGTATCAGCGGGGTTACTGTATCAGCAGGGTTACTGTATCAGCGGGTTACTGTATCTGCGGGGTCACTGTATCAGCGGGGTTACTGTATCAGCAGGGTTACTGTATCAGCGGGTTTACTGTATTAGCAGGTTTACTGTATCAGCGGGTATCAGCAGGGTTACTGTATCAGCGGGGTTACTGTATCAGCGGGGTTACTGTATCAGCAGGGTTACTGTATCAGGGGGTTACTGTATCAGCGGGTATCAGCAGGGTTACTGTATCAGCGGGGTTACTGTATCAGCTGGTCTCTGTATCAGCGGGTTACTGTATCAGCTGTTCTCTGTATCAGCAGGGTTACTGTATCAGCGGGTTTACTGTATCAGCGGGGTTACTGTATCAGCGGTTTACTGTATCAGTGGGGTTACTGTATCAGTGGGGTTACTGTATCAGCGGGGTTACTGTATCAGCGGGTTTACTGTATCAGCAGGGTTACTGTATCGGGGTTACTGTATCAGCGGGTATCAGCAGGGTTACTGTATCAGCGGGTTACTGTATCAGCGGGTTACTGTATCAGCGGGTTTACTGTATCAGCGGGTTACTGTATCAGCGGGTTTACTGTATCAGGCGGTTTACTATATCAGGCGGGTTACTGTATCAGCGGGTCTACTGTATCAGGCGGGTTACTGTATCAGCGGGGTTACTGTATCAGCGGGTTACTGTATCAGCGGGTTTACTGTATCAGCAGGGTTACTGTATCAGCGGGGTCTCTGTATCAGCGGGGTCTCTGTATCAGCGGGGTCACTGTATCAGCGGGGTCACTGTATCAGCGGGTTTACTGTATCAGCGGGTTTACTGTATCAGCGGGGTTACTGTATCAGGGGGTTACTGTATCAGCGGGTTTACTGTATCAGGCGGTTTACTGTATCAGGCGGGTTACTGTATCAGCGGGTTTACTGTATCAGGCGGGTTACTGTATCAGCGGGTTTACTGTATCAGGCGGTTTACTGTATCAGCTGGTCTCTGTATCAGCGGGTTTACTGTATCAGCAGGTCTACTGTATCAGGCGGGTTACTGTATCAGGCGGGTTACTGTATCAGCAGGGTTACTGTATCAGCGGGTTACTGTATCAGTGGGGTTACTGTATCAGCAGGGTGTCACTTTAAGACCTAATGCACGGATCCTATTGACATACTTACGGTTTCTTTCCCCAACTGATATCATTCACTTAAAGCATAACCGACTGTGTTTACATGAATATTCATCAAGACAGCCATTTTGACATAATTGTGTGTGTATTTGACAGTTCGAGTGTGTAACAAGACCCAAAACAGAACTGAAGGGATCACACGCTTTCAGAGAGGTGGCTTGTGTGCACATTCTGGTGTGTGTGTGTCAGACAGTTGTTTTTCTCAAGTTATTGCATTTAATATCTCTTTAACATCAAGCAAGTTACATAAGTAACAGTCGTGTGCCCAGTCTATTCTCTGCTATATGCGTCGACCTAAAACATATATTTTTCACAGTGTTGAAGTAGCCTATTAAAATCATTTAGATATTGCATGCCGTTGTGATATGCACGATATGTCCATTTGCGATATTTTGATATATTGTGCAGCCCTAGTGTCAATGCCTAGCCTTAATAACAACACAGTACCAGTCATTGTAGCAGTTTGCCCTATTGGTGACTTCTGAGGAGGATAACTCAGCTCTACTGATTAATCAGTGAAATAATCAATGATTAGTCAATTATTCGTTTTGATCATCATTAGATCATTAAAATAATCGTTTGTTGCAGCTTTAATAAATTACCTTTTTTATTTTTTTATTCTGTGGTGGAAACAATGCTTCCATAGTTCTCACAAAAAAAAAAAAAAAACACTGTATTTTTTGTGCCGCTGATGTTTTAAAAAACAAAGTAACAGGACACCTTAGTGTACCTTACTCATGAAATGTTCCTCAGTCAAATATCTCCTCAACCTCTTCTGCTTCATGAGCATATGGCTTTGCTGCTAAAGTGGGTCAGAGTTCTCTCGCTCCTGCCAGAAGCTGTTATCTGCTCCGAGCAGTAAGGTTGATGTAGTGCTTGTCTCAATGAGGTGCAGAATTAGCAGGAAACTCTGTTATCTTTCTTGAGAGTTGGCCGTGTGAGTTTAAGCTGAACGGTTCAATGATCCCAGCGCATGTTCCTGTCAGCACTGCTGCAGTGCGATGCTGTGTTATAACACATAGGCCATTGTCACACTCTATACATTTCAGCGGCACGACATCATGAAGTATAGAACATTGTAGTAATGCCATTGGAAATTCATAGTGTACTTTTGTAGAGGTTTGAAAACAGACATTGCATGCCACGTGTTATGTAGTGTATGTGGCTGGAGCCTTCCTGTGTCCTTTTCATAGATCAGTGGTTCTGTGGTCAGGTCAAGCCTTTCAGCACTGCTAAAGTCCATTACTCTGTTCTCTGAGTCTCTGAATGCACCTCAGGGAAACTGCAGTCGTGCCAGGCGTCTGATCTCAACACTTGATGCTGAAATTGTCTATACATGTCTGCATTTTGCAGTAAACACTCTTAAAAATAAAGGTTCTTTATAGATATTGATGGTTCCATGAAGAACGTTTAACATCCATGGAACCTTTCCATTGCACAAAAGGTTCTTTATAGTGGGAAAAAAGTTCTTGGATTACTAAAGTGTTCTTTGTTCTTTGCACTAAACATTTTTTTTTTTTTAAGAATTAGGAAACCCAAAGATGGTTCTTAAATGACATCACTGTGAAAACCTCCTTTCATTATTTTTAAAGGGATAGTTCAGAATTTTCAAAAAGGAAAATTCTGTGATTTACTCACCCTCAAGTTGTTCCAAACCTGTATGTCTTTTTGTTCTGCTGAACACAAAGGAAGATATTTGGAATAATGTTGGTAACCAAACAGATCTCGGTCCCCATTGACTACCATAGTAAAAAAATACTATGGTAGTCAATGGGGACCGAGATATGCACAGAATCTTCCTTTGTGTTCAACAGAACAAAGACACTTATACACAGGGCCTAAAACTAGCTTGTTGCCACACCTGCCAATGGCCGGTCCCTTAGGAAAATTTACCGCCCACAAATATTATTTACCAGCCATGACACAAAAACTGGCAGTTATGATACCAAAATTTTAGATACTAGTGAAAATTCTCAATTCTCTGTTCCAATTTCAATACCACAGCTAAATCTACTAGCTTAAAGGCACAATATGTTTGAATTTTGTACTTGTATTATCCCAAATGTTTCCAAGAATGTTTGAATGCAGAGAAATAAGCAATTTTAACCAGGACACGGACAGTGTCCATGCGTCGCCTATCAATGACATCATACCCGTGTTTCCCGTGACATCATACCCATACCCATTTCCGATTTCCTGTTTTATTTTGTAGAAGCCATGGAAACACCAAAGACGCTTTAATATATTATGTGTTTTATTAGACAAGTAAGCAACTGTTTGGATACATTCATCGACAGAAAACGAATCATTGTTACCGTATATACCCGAATAGAAGACTAGGTTTGTGTCCTAAAAATAGGCTGAAAAATGGGGGGGGGTCGTCTTATATTCAGGATATAGACAAAATCACAGGGGGAAAGGGAGAAAGCAGGGGGAAACAGTAGAGGGCGCCAACACGATAGGCTACGTAATTAGTGACAGTGTTATGAATTAAATAAACAGTAAAGTGCTGCCATGGAGAAGTCAAGAGATCATTTTGAGAAAAGAGCTTCAAAACTTGGTCAAATAAACCAACACGTTCAAAACAGTTATGACACCGACTTTAAACTTATGGTCGTGAATGAGGCAGAATCATCTAATAATTGCAAAGCTGCCAAAACATTTGGAGTCACAGAATGCAATGTTCGGAGGTGGCGAACACCTTTTTTTCCCAAAAATAAGTCTGGAAAATGGGGGGGTCGTCTTATATTCAGGGTCGTCTTATATTCGGGTATATACGGTATATAGCTCAACACATTTAGTCTTATTGTTTGAATCTCGTTTTCATGATTTACCGTGAGTACCATGTTTTACCACGTCTAATATCGATCTAGCTTACTGCAGTGTGCAACAAGTGTCTCAAAGTAGCCGCCGAGCGAACGCACAGAGTAGCATTATAACATAACTTTCAACACATTCAAATAAAGTATCTAATATGATAAAACAGTGCTGCATTACCCCACAGGGTCTAATAGTTTTCAGGTACTGAAATTTAATAAAGTAGGCTAACCAAATAAATAACACTGCATAGTCTTCATATGCTTTTAAGCAGTGAGTGACATTTTTTTTTTTTGTCCATTATTTGATAAACATTAAAAACAGACAGTAGCAGGATTATTAGGATGCTGTCACTTTAAGACCGCATGTACGCACTGATCATGCGTTTTTACGTTCACTTAAGACATGATGACCGATTAGGTTTACTATACCAAGGAAAAAAGGATACTCACCAAGATGTGCATTTTTAATTTTGAGTGAATTTGTCCATTCAAGCGCAGGAAGTCTTGAAAGAGAATTCAGCTTTCCCTTTCGCGTGTTCCAGCGCTTGAATATTTACATTGGAAATGCTGAAACTTTCGTAATAAGGCAGCACTGACCCGTCAACTGTACAGAGCCTTGTACATTTGTTCACGTTCATGTTGTCACAACATTGCATTATTAGAATTCAAAAAATTGCTACCAGCCAACTGGCGACTGACACAGTTTTTGCATACTCTTTTGTATACGAAACTCTCATTTTGTATTTTCACTCTCATTTGTCCCTGCTTATACAGGTTTGGAACAACTTGAGCAAAGATGATTTTTGGGTGAACTATCCCTTTCTTTAAGAGTGTGTGCATCTCTCAATATTTTCTAGCTTTATATCTTGATATTAACACAGAATTTTCTGTGTTTTCACTGCTATACGCTAGAGGGCCGCTATTACCCATCTTCTGATTGAGTACAGAATCTCCTGATCAAAACACAGGGAAGAAGATGCAAAAAACAAGCGATTGTATGTAATCATATGCATATGTAAAATAATGTGATTATCAACATTCAACATCATATAAATCAAAACTGCCTAATGTTACTGAATTAAATGTCAACCCAGGACAAGCTACAGGACTGTGCAAGCATTAGGGGTGTTGATGGACTCGATCTACTCCATCTGTGTTTGATCATCGCTCATATCTGATCTGGATGTAGTCTTTGACAGAAACATGATTTTTCTCAGCTTTTTGATCAAAATGTTGCTTTTTTTATGAAACTTACCCTATTTAAGTGAAAAAAAGGAATGCATGAAGCTAGAATAAAACATGTTTTTTTTATTTTGTTTAAAAGCTGAAGGTCTGTTCTTTCTTTTGATATATTGCACGCTCCGATATTCATATTCAAAATATTATATGGGCCATTACATTTTTGTGAAAATGATCAAAAACCCTGGCAGTGGCTGGCAACTTTTTTTTTTAAACGCTGGCGGGGAAAGAGACAAATTACATTTACATTTTTACACAATATTTACTAAAAACTCAATGTTTACTCATTAAAACATAGAAATTGTTTATTATCCATTGGTACATAGATTATAAAAAATACATTAGCATTATGTTGAACTAACATGTTATTGAAAACTTTTTTTTCCTGTTGTTCCCTACCCCTCTTTTGTCTCTAACTGTTGTTTTTCAGGGTGTCTGATTTTATTTGATTATCTTGCATTAAAAGTGGTTTCCCCTCAGCGCTGTTGTTTTGCTGGCTCAACATATTTATACACTCGATTTTCTCCAATGCTGGCTCTAGGCATTTGCTGGTGTGCTGCTGTTCACATAGATTTATTTCAGAAGTCATTGCTGTAAGGGAAGTGAAGCAGTGGCAGTGGGCAGCTGTGATTTACCATGTCACAACCGTCCAGTTCACTGACTCCAGCCGTGCTGTATTATAATTTCACTCCTGTGACCAGAGCATAATGAATTTTACTCAAAAAGCATAAATGGAAATGAAACAAATATTTAAACTTGCCGTTAGGACTGTTTAGCCGTGGTTGACTTTGTTTTTTAGGACTACAGTGCCTGGCTCACTTATTTCTCCCAGATGTGATTTGGTGCCTAAAAGCAGTTTTTAGGGTGCAGGGTTGCGTGTAGTGTGGTCAGATTCAGATGTATAATCAGACTTTTTATATTGCATTTACATATCTATACCAGTCCTAATTAAATGAACACAATGTAAGGTCAAAATGATGATTACACATAGTATAAGTTCAACAAGTACTTTGATGTGAACTTTTGTACTAGCAGACAAGCAACTGCAACATTACATGGTTTAAATCAGATTTTAAGAATGATATTCAAATCAGATATATAGAGAAGTATCTGTTACAAACAACTTTGACCTCAGAGGACAATTTATCATTAGAAGTTTATCTGAAGATCTTTTTTTTTTTTTTACTCCAGAACTGCATGTAGTGACACAGCAACATTTATGAGGACCGATTCTCACTGTAGGACAATAAAACAGAAATATAATTTTTTTTTTTTTTAAATGTTTGTGAAAGAAGTCTCTTATGCTCACGAGGCTGCATTTATTTGATTAAAAAATACAGTTAAAACTTTAATATTGTAAAATATTATTATTACAATTTAAAATAACTGATTTCTAATTTAACATATTTTATAACTGTGATAGCAAAGCTACATCATTACTCCAGTCTTCAGTGTCACATGATCCTTCAGAAATCATTCTAATATGATGATTTGCTCAAGAAATATTTCTTATTGTTAATGTTGAAAACAGTTGTGCTGCTTAATATTCTTGTGAAAACTGTGATAAATTTATCTGTGATTTATAAATCTGTTTGAAATGGATGTCTGTAATCATGTGAAGTCTTTACTGTCGCGTTTGGTCAATTTAATTGCATAGTTGCTGAATAAAATTTGTATTTTCTGTAAAAAAAAAAAAAAAAATGGATACTTGTTTGTATGCCTGCCTGTGCTTAACGTAATTTTTTTTTTTTTTTTTTTTTAAATAATAAAAAAAGTCCTATAAAATAAATATGTACATCCAGTACATTTCTTAAAGGGATAGTTCACCCAAAAATAAAAATGGTCATCTCTTACTTACTCTCATGTTGTTTCAAACCTGTATGAGTTTCTGTTGAACACAAAATAAGATATTTCAAAGAATGTTGGTAACCACATTTTTGGGTGAACTATCCCTTTAATTCCCTCACTTAAAATGAGTAAAAAGCACATTTTCGACCCTTTATCCTATTTTAGCATCTTCTTCTAAGCCTAGTCTCTTAACATAAAATGTTGTTTTATCAGCTGTGTGTCTCTTGAATATGATTTAAAAAGAAGTCCTTGTGTTAACATATGCAGTGTTGTTGTATGCGGCAGACGGCTGTGTATTTGTCTAGTGGAGTGATGTGAATGTTGCTGTTTTTCCATGATTTCTCCCGGAGTGGGCAGTGCTGTGACTGGAGCCAGTGTGCAGCACATAGGGGCGTCTTTGTGCCTGAATTCAGACCTGCCTCCTCTCCAGTCCTTACCACTAGCAGCCATTCTCCCTCTGAGATGGCACCACGCTTTTCACACTATTTCCAATAGCCTACCTAATATGGCCAGGGTGACCTTAAAATCAAAAAAATGTTGTTTTTTTTTGTTTTTTTTTGCAGGAACACACTTCCTTTCAATACAAAAGTTTTTTTTTCCCCATTCTGTTCTTCCTGCTTCCCGGGACTATTTACATATATCCCCGTCCTGCTAACCAGAGGAGCATCCTGAGTATTCCCTGATTGTTCACCAGTGCAAGTCCTTCCTCTCTCTCTCTCGTAGTGCCTCTGTCAGTGTGTGTGAGGCCATGACTCAGCATTGCGAAGAAGAATGGCTTTATTTTACAGCTGTACGTTTCATTCCTGTGTCTTCTGGTGTTGTTACGCCGAGCACGCCCACTGTGTGCTGTAGGTGTTCTAAGATAAGCACGCTCAAACAAATGATAGTGTTATTTTAGCCAAAGCAGAAAGGGAGGGTTCACTGAGCTGGGATCAGAGACTGACCTATATAGACTATAAAGTGTTCTCCTCAAGGTCAGTAAAGGGTGCCTACTAAAGCGTACCTGGAATGTCTTTCTTACTACCTTCATGTTATGAACATGATGCCACTCCCTAGTGATCTCACTAGGCATTACAAATTGAGCTCAAAGGACATGATTAGAATAGAATAGAAACTATACAGCTGTGTTGTGACCGCTGGCTGCCTTAAAAATATGAAATCTAAACTTACTCTATTGTAAAACCGTTCTTGGTTTTACTATCTATGATTACCCACTGCATGTTATTCTAATGTAGAAAAAGAGTTAGTTATCATAATCTTTTATTAAAATGTCATTCCCTTTTAAAAGGCGCAGAAAGGTTTGGTAATACTTACTAGGCCTGTCACGATAACTACTTTTTGTTTTGCGATATATCGTCCCAGAAATAATTGCGATAAACGATATTATTGTCATTTTAAGACTATTTTATGCCACTGAATGTATAATCCTAATATAACAGCATAATAATGCAAGTATACCTACACACTTTCAAATGACAACCTTTTAATTCTTTAGATCATGGAAATTAAGGGTAAAAAATATATTATCCTAAATAAAAATAAAAGAAATTGAATAAATAGTAAATAAACATTTTCCCTTGTGAAACGGCTTTAACACTCGTCATTCTGCGTTGACATTTATATGTGCACCGGAACAGGGGATTGCGGCTTTGAAATCGAGTCCATTTGAGCTTATTCTTCCAAACTGTCAGTAGTTGTCAGGAAAACACTATAACGCCTCAAATGGCGCCTTTTTTTTCACCTGTCGATAACCACTCTGTGTATGAAGGAACTGCCCGAGAACCACTTTCGCCTCCGTCACGGAAAACATACAAGATGACAGCACAATCGAGTAAAATGTTGGTGACATTCATTATCATGTAAACATAATGGGCAATATATTGCATCACAAAAAATTATTGAGGTCATTTACATATATTGTGCGATATATCGATATATTGATTATTGTGACAGGCCTAACACTTACTATTTGAATGTGTTTGTTATACTTCTGGTACATGCATTTACTAAAGTAATAAGTAAATGATACATAATAACAAGTAACTAACACCAAACCCTAAACTTATATTAAGTTCATGTTGTTAATTAAAGGGTTAGTTGACCCAATAATGAAAATTCTGTCATTAATTACTCTTAATTACTCTTACCCTTATCGTTCATCTTCGGAAGAGCTCTCTGACCCCTCCATATAGACAGCAATTTAATTAACACTTTCAAGGCCCAGAAAGGTAAGAAAGAAATTGTTAAAATAGTCCATGTGACTCCAGTGTTTCAACCTTAATTTTATGAAGCATAGAGAATGCTTTTTGTGTGCAAAAAACAAACAAAAATAATGACTGTATTCAACAATTTCTTCTTGTGTGTGTCAGTCTCCTACGCTGTTGACATAGTAAATACAGTCCACCGCCTCCGAGTTGTCAGAGCTACGCCAGAACGCCGGCTTACCATTGGCTGATGCTGTTCACGTGAGCACCGCGACACATGCGTGAGATGCTGACGCAGGAGCTGACCAACCCCATAGGAGACTGACATAGACGAGAAGAGATAGTTGAATAAAGTCGTTATTTTTCATCGCTTCATAAAATTAGGGTTGAACCACTAGAGTCACATGGGCTAATTTAACGATGTCTTATCTACCTTTCTGGACTTTGAAAGTGTTAATTACAGTAAATGGCTGTCTGTATGGGGGGTCAGAGAGCTCTCGGATTTCATCATAAATATCTCACTGTGTTCAAAAGTTGAACGAAGGTCTCAGTTTGGAACGACATAAGGGTGAGTAATTAATGACAGAATTTTAATTTTTGGGTGAACTAACCCTTTAATATTCCTCAGTACTTAATTGTACAGTCATACTGCAACAAAAACACAATAAAATAAAGACTTTTTCTGCTAATGTAACCTCTATTATATTGCACTTTATCATTTAATTCAGTAATATAGTATACAGGAATACACACTCACCTAAAGGATTATTAGGAACACCTGTTCAATTCACATGGCAGTTGCTTCAATGCATTTAGGGGTGTGGTCCTGGTCAAGACAATCTCCTGAACTCCAAACTGAATGTCAGAATGGGAAAGAAAGGTGATTTAAGCAATTTTGAGCGTGGCATGGTTGTTGGTGCCAGACGGGCCGGTCTGAGTATTTCACAATCTGCTCAGTTACTGGAATTTTTACGCACAACCATTTCTAGGGTTTACAAAGAATGGTGTGAAAAGGGAAAAACATCCAGTATGCGGCAGTCCTGTGGGCGAAAATGCCTTGTTGATACTAGAGATCAGAGGAGAATGGGCCGACTTATTCAAGCTGATAGAAGAGCAACTTTGACTGAAATAACCACTCGTTACAACCGAGGTATGCAGCAAAGCGACTTTTTTTTTTGAAAAAATAAATAAATAAAATTTGTGAAGCCACAACATGCACAACCTTGAGACGGATGGGCTACAACAGCAGAAGACCCCACCGGGTACCACTCATCTCCACTACAAATAGGAAAAAGAGGCTACAATTTGCACGAGCTCACCAAAATTGGACAGTTGAAGACTGGAAAAATGTTGCCTGGTCTGATGAGTCTCGATTTCTGTTGAGACATTCAGATGGTAGAGTCAGAATTTGGCGTAAACAGAATGAGAACATGGATCCATCATGCCTTGTTACCACTGTGCAGGCTGCTGGTGGTGGTGGTGTAATGGTGTGGGGGATGTTTTCTTGGCACACTTTAGGCCCCTTAGTGCCAATTGGGCATCGTTTAAATGCCACGGCCTACCTGAGCATTGTTTCTGACCATGTCCATCCCTTTATGACCACCATGTACCCATTCTCTGTTGGCTACTTCCAGCAGGATAATGCACCATGTCACAAAGCTCGAATCATTTCAAATTGGTTTCTTGAACATGACAATGAGTTCACTGTACTAAAATGGCTCCCACAGTCACCAGATCTCAACCCAATAGAGCATCTTTGGGATGTGATGGAACGGGAGCTTCATGCCCTGGATGTGCATCCCACAAATCTTCATCAACTGCAAGATGCTATCCTATCAATATGGGCCAACATTTCTAAAGAATGCTTTCAGCACCTTGTTGAATCATTGCCATGTAGAATTAAGGCAGTTCTGAAGGCGAAAAGGGGTCAAACACAGTATTAGTATGGTGTTCCTAATAATCCTTTAGGTGAGTGTATTATGTAATGTTAGGAATAATTGATGATGGGCCACTGAATTGTTAAAAAAATAATGCATTATTAATATCAGAGCGCTCGCCAGAATCAGGCATTTAATAGCCCTGTAGTATATAAATTATGTTATAGAATATATTATAAACTAATAATAAAGTTTGTAATATATAAAAATATGATATTCAAATTTTCATTGGCAGTTGATATCAAACACAGCACATATAAAAAAAAAAAGTGTTTTACAGGTTTAAGAGCCTTAGTACAGAAAATAGTCAGGCACTGACAAAATATCTACTCAATATAATGAAATATAAGCAAAGGATTTACTTTTAATCATACAAACTTGTATTGTATATTTAATCATACAAACTTCTATTCTACTTAAATGTCAGTGCATGACATAACATTTACATTTAACACAACATTTTGCTTACACGAATGACTGACATATTGATTCATGCTTCCTTTTGTTGTTTTAATAATTTAGTTTTAAATGGAAACTGACTGTCATCTGTTTTGTTTCATCTCCAGGTACATGGACCCCTTTCAACCCAGTGACCGTCAGATCAATTATATGTGAGTATTATTATTGTCTTGTATTCACAAAACCATATAAACTGGCTGTTTCTCAATATGTGCTTTATAGCGATCTTGTGTTCGTCAACATCAACTGTCAAAGATCAGTTCCAATACTCAAGAACGCAACTACAGAGAATGCATGAAAGTACCCGGATGTGCTCTTGATATCAAGGGTGCATTGAGTGCAGACCTGAGGGAATCAAAACATTAAAAATCCCAGAAGTCACGACTGGCAGACGATGTACGGAAACCTTGAAGCGTTAAACTTCTCTTTTTTTTCACTCAAGAGATTCCTGCTCAAAGCTCGCAAATATGCGACGGCTCGTGAAAGTAAACATTTTGTTTGGCATAATTCTAATACCTGGGGTCTGTTCTTCGTACCTCGCTTAATACATCTGAGATAATTTGACAGATCCCAGATCTTCTAATCGTGATAACTGATCTCTGGCTAATTTGGTTCTTCAAACAAATTTGCGGATTGGAATTAAAGTATCTGGATTAAGTTATCTGAGATTACTGCGCGTTGCTGTGTTCACTGAAGAGGGCAGGTGCATCGATACTCGAAACCACGATCAGTAAAGCAGCGATTGGCTGGCGTCAAGACAACGTAATGACATCATATAATTAAAAAAGCCACCTGGCAAAAAAACTTGACAAATTAAAAAAGAAAAATACACAAATTTCTGGACCTTTATAAGGAAATGACCAAACCAACATAAAAATTATAATAGATAAATGATTTTTTTTTTTTTTTAAAACATGATTCCCAATTATTTATATTCACGATTTTATA
This sequence comes from Paracanthobrama guichenoti, assembly GCA_018749465.1. Lineage (NCBI taxonomy): Eukaryota > Metazoa > Chordata > Actinopteri > Cypriniformes > Gobionidae > Paracanthobrama > Paracanthobrama guichenoti. The sequence goes on along the minus strand of CM031966.1, from coordinate 17,045,751 downwards.
GAATTTGTACACCCTTTACATTTTTATTTCAATGTTGTAATTAGCAAGTTTAAGTCAGTTTGAAGCAGATTTGTTATGTGACAGCATTAATTAAAGTTTCTTAAGGGTCAAGATCAAGTTATCTCCATCTCCTGCGCTGCATCAAGCCATCCCATAATATCCGTCACCACTCAAATTAATGCTCGGCTCAGATTAACTGTACAGCATGTGTGTGAAAATTCCAATAAAATTATAAAGTATTATTCCATCACAAATAAATCTCTCAATCAAGTGGCTGTGTCTATAGTAGCTATTATTCACCTTTTACACAACTTTATAATATTATTTTCAAATACATTTTTATATTATTATTTAAAATGATTATTGCCCCTGGTTCAGTCATGAACTCTTGTAATAAAGTAGCAGTGGCTGGGACAGATTTGAAGTATCACCTCAAGATGCAATCTAATCCTGTTTACATGAAATAAGCTGCTCCCGAGCAGGTTTAAGCTTCCGGACCTGTTGCTATGACAGCAAGTCCAGGATGAGCTTCGAAGGACCAAACAATCCAAGATCATGCCGAAGCATCAACAATTAAATCCAGCTAACTGAGTTAGCGACGTACGAAGAACGGAGAATGCCTGCGGTACTTTTTAACTCAAAGAATCTTAACATTCAGTGTGTTTACATGCACCCTCATAATGCGACTATAATGGGATTTTGGCAATATTACGATTAAACTTTGCCTCATGTAAATGCAATACTTCGATCAAACTAATACGATTAAGCTCAGGATCGTAATAACCATATTCGCATTAAACAATGTGACTAAAATAGGAATACTGCACGTCTTCATTGGGTTTGTGTTTACTTTGAGTATGACTTTAGCCGGATTAAGATAATCAGCAATCGCTGTTTACGTGGTAGTTTCTTAATCAGAGTATTGTGTTAATTGGGTTAATATCGGAATATTGTTGTCCATGTAAACGTACGCCGATTTTAATCGCAATAAGCAGGCATGTAAACACCTTAATTGCGTTATTACCGCTCTAACCAAAAGTGCGCATGTGCTCGATTCTACACGGATGCTGTGTGTAGTTTTCTCTTCTCCAAATAGCTAAATATCTGTCAACACAGCTCGCTGCGCAGTCTCGGCTCCGTATCTTCATCCAGACGGCGCAAAGAATGCGATGGCAGCATAGGCAAACCAGGTGTTATGCCGAATTCTGACCCCCTGCCAGATTATTACCCTATAGTATAGGTAGGTTTAGGTGTAGGGGAGGGGAGGGGGTGGGGTTAGGATTAGGCAATCAGGTAGCGACTTCAACAAGGGGGTAATAATTTGGCAAGGAGGGTCGAAATTTGCATTGTGATGTTCATCACGGCGCCGAATAATATCCAGTACGTCCATAAAATATATTTTGAATTTGATGTAAGTAGATCAAACAATGGCCGGTAACATGCATACTGTATACCTATTTTAAGTGTGGTATAACCACACTTATTAGCAAATAATCAAAATAATGAAAATTGCATGTAAACTGGAGTGAAGAGTTCTGCTCGTCTTGTAAACATCTTCCTACCATTAAGACCTTACTCTGATTATTAGAAATAATCGCATTATTGGTGCACATGTAAATGTAGTCATTGACAAAGCGAACATTAAACATACATGCTCAAGTAAAAAATAATAACAATAATATAAGTAAATATTTTAATAGGTTATGAAAACTGTGATGATCATAAGCTCACAGCACTTCTCAATTCTCACAATAATGCGTTTTGTGTCCTCGTGTCCTAGCCTGGCAAGACCAAGTCCATTCTTTGCGTTCTTAGAATTGAAAAACAGCCATTCTCTGTCCTTTTTTCCTTTGTTCCATAATCCTCTGTTTGTTTGTGAGCTCCATGACAACCTAGATCGTTTCCTATTAGCACATTTAGCTCATAAAGGTTTAGTTGTTTCAGCTCAAACTGGAAGCGTGTAGAAAATAGCTCAGAAAATGGAACGTTTTTGTCTTAAGCAACAGAAATCAGCAGAGCTTCTCTTGAGAAAGTTAGTCAGTTATAATTGACTGTGGTTAATGATTCTTCAGTCGATCACTTTCAGCTCATTTAAAGTTAATACACATGGGCACCGTAACAGCTCAATTATAATCTTTCAGGGATACATTTCCTCCTGTTTTGAGTCCATCTCAGATGTTTTAAAGATTCTGTCTAGTACTCAATCTTTTCAAATCCAGGGCATGTCACCAGTCACATTACCTCAAAAGCAAAAGTAATACAATAAATCATAAAATTTAAGGATTAAATGTGACCAAACATTCCCTACATGCTTTCTTTTCAGCTATGTTTGATCGGGAGAACAAAGGCGGGGTCAACTTCAACGAATTTGCCGGCGTTTGGAAGTACATCACAGACTGGCAGAACATCTTCCGCACCTACGACAGGGACAACTCAGGGTTTATTGACAAGAACGAGCTCAAACAGGCTCTCACCGGCTTTGGTGAGTTCGTAATGCTTACTTATTGACTGCTATTAATGGAAAGCCGGAGGTGATAGATGCATTCGGTGAGGTGTTTAAAGAAAATCCTGTAGGAATGAGAGGCAGGGGCACTGATGCACAAAACCCATAAGAGGAAGGACAAATAAACTGATGGAACCACTGATGGAAAATTATTAATGTCACCCTTGAGGAAAATTCTGAGATAACTTTGAACACTTCTCTCTTTGCACAGGTTATCGTCTTTCAGATCAGTTCTACAACACACTGATAGAGAAATTTGACCGTCAGAAGAGGGGCCAAGTGGCTTTTGATGACTTCATTCAGTGCTGTATTGTACTACAGGTCAATATCTGTGTTGTATGCAACATTTGCAGTTTCTTTATGAGGACAATTCATCCAGAAATGAAAATGCTGTCTGTATTTTAACACCCTCATGTTGTTTCAAACCCATGATTTTCTTTCTTCTGTGGAACACAAAAGGAGGATTTTTGAAGAATATCCTGCCCATTCTTTTTCAAATAATGAAAGTAAATGGGTACTTGGACTGTCAAGCTCCACAATGACAAAAATAGCCGATAGCTTTGTGTGAGCAACTGAATTTTTGTTCTTATTTGCAGATACTCTTGACATTTGCCACTGAATCATCTATCAATGAAGAGTTCATGATGGATGATTGTATGTTTTGTGAATTAATATTTCTTAAGAATCAGATCTTTTCAATGAAACGACTAACCAGTCTGCATGATTTGTTATCCTTCTTCATTTTGAGTCACTTTTAGCTAGGAACACATTTTGAGTTTTATACACTAAAAATGTAAGTGCCCTTATTATGCTATTTTAAAGGTTCCTGGTTTTGTTTTGGAGGGCTCTTACGATAGGTTTACACACGTGCAAGGTCAACGTTTCTCATTAATTTTCTCATAATGTACATCGCATATAACCTAATTTCTGAAAATTAGTTCTTTTGAAGATTCAGTCTCTCTAATCCCCTCCTTTCTGAGAGCCTACTTTGCTCTGATTAGTCAGATGGCCCAGTCTGTTCTGATTGGTCAACAGCTTACAGTGCATAACGGCATCTTTTCGACATGTCAACGTTTACATGTATGCATTTAGCAGATGCTTTTATCCAAAGCGACTTACAAAAGAGGAACAAAGCATTCATCAAAGAGTCAACAATCGTTGTAGTACACAATGCCAGGTTCATTAGACTTTTTTATTTTTATTTTGTATGTGTGTGTGTGTGTGTGTGTGTGTGTGTGTGTGTGTGTGTGTGTGTGTGTGTGTGTAGCTTGACAGTCCAAGTGCATTGGTTTAAGAGTGTGGGATGGTTAAGTGCTTGCGGAAGAGGTGTGTCTTCAGCTGACTCTTGAAAGATGTTCTCATCAGTTTGGGTGGAGGATGGAAGCTTATTTGAACAGAGAACGTTTTGGAGAGTGACTTTTTGCCTTGTTGTGAGGGAACAACATGGCATTGCTCGTTCAGTGACCTGAGCTGTTGGCAGGGAGCATTTTGTGGGTTGAGGTAGGGAGGAGCAAACTCCTCTAGCCCTCGGCTACAACTGCAGTGTTTGAGGGGGTGTCAAAGTAGATGTTCGTAGGCAAACCATTGGCTGGCATTATGCAAATTTGTTACATTGCTACGTTGATATGTAACAGGAAGTGAAACTGGAATTGCTGACGATTTCAATAACTTTATTTGTCGTGCATTTTGATCTTTAAAACTTTGCAGACCTTTTACATTCACAAAAATCTATATTACATACTACATGAAAGGTAATATTTGAAAAAGCATAGCATCCCCAGCATTATATTTAAACTACTCTGTGTTTATATGGGAACCACCAGCAGGGTGTTAAAAGTAACAGTGAAGCAATGTTAGAGTTAATTAGACAATTAAGTGATTAATTGAGTGATGATTGAGCATTATTGAAGACACCAGGGCAGGAGTTGCAACTATGGCAGCTGAGAAGGCCATTCTTTGTGTTCTTTTTGAATAATTTTCGGAGCCTGATGAAAACACGCTCGACGTTACAGTCACTGCCCTTGCTGTCCAGAATAAAAGAGAACATCCCAATCGAGTGAAGGGATTTGTGGAAACTGTGGTTCCTAATTATTGTGATCCAACATTTGCCTCACATTTCAGGGTGAAAAGACAAACATGTGTTCTAATATCTTCAATTGTTGCGTATACCGAGCTGCAGCGGACACATTTGTAAACGACTTTACTTGGACCCATTGTGCGAGCTGTCTCTTCAATACCGCATGGTTTATATAGGTGTTTCTGCAACTACGGCCACTTTTGACTATCCCAATTTTTAAAAATCAAGCTCTATGAATTTAAATTTTAACCATCACAGTCTGTAATACATATAAAAATTGACACAAACTTGAATGTAGTCGTTAAGATTTTAATCTGGAACATGTTTATTTTTTATGTTTTTCAGGGTCATCTTCTTAAAAAGTGTCCTTACATAGCGTTACATGTTCGGTTTTATAACGTTCATTTTATAAATTTTTCTTTATTAATTTATATTAAAATGTAATGTATTTAAATAGCTTTTTAAAATGTGATGCAGTTTTGTAAATACTGATTTAAAAAAATAATATACAAAATAGGGAATTTCATGTTTTTTTCTATGCCATGTAAAAATTTTACAGTAACCTTTGATGTCAATTGTTTCCATACACACAAAATATAACTTATTTAACTTTTTATGACAAATGTTGCAATTTCAATGTGTAAATCATCTCAAGTGTTAATTTTTTTTTGCAAATGAAAAACAGAGCAGTGCTGTGGTAATGACATCTTGTCGTTAAGGACACAATGTTAAAGGGTTAATTAATGACATGTTTATGTTTTTATATATATATACTACACATAATGACCGACACACGATATATGTGTTTTTAAAAACAGAAACCATTATTTTATTATATTTCAGCATAAACATACATTGTTAGAAAGGTAATAAACACAATCTAGCTAACATTTATAATTTATTTACAGCTGAAATGTTGCACGTATATGTAATAAGCAAAGTATTTACCATAATGTACTTTAAATAATATTACAAGTAATGTCAGAAAGATATAAACTCTGCTGTTGTTCATAAATACCAGTAATGATGTTGTACAATGAGGACGTTGTCACGTCACCGGAAATAGTGTCATCAGTGTCCCAATGTGTAGTGAGCCAGCGTCTTTTATTGTCCTTACCAGTGCCCGAACTTGTGTACACGATATACTGATTCACAAGCTCGGGAGCTAGGGAACTGAATGAGACACACCCTAGATCTTTAAAATGCATCCAAATTACAGTGAAACGCAACTTGTGCTCGGCAGAAGTCAGAAAGAATATAAACAGTGAATTTTGAAGTGGTCTCTTCTTGAAAACTCAGAGATGTGGAATCAGACTGGAATTAAATTACCACATGACCTTGGTGTTTGGCAAAAAAAAAGCAGGTAATTCGGCCGGGTGGTGGGAGAAAAACACTGACATTCTGGATTCGGACAATAAAATCACCAACTAGCCCCTGTAAATGATGAAAATACCCCACAAGAAACAATTACCGTCCGAATGGGGCTTTAGATGAAATCAACTGATGGTAAAAGAAGACATTAAATCTCTCAAGATTACCAGCTTCACTTATTGCTAACCAGTTAAGAATTATTGAGAATTAACAGGTTTAGTTGTTGATATATTACTAAAAATAATGGTTTGGTTTGAAGTCACCATTGTGATCAGTGTTTGCTTTAGTTGGGCACTTAAAAGCTAAAAGAGAAAATGTTACAAGATTATGTTGGCGACTTATTGATGATAAAGATGTAATCATGTAATAGTGCCATTCACTGATCTCATTCAGAGTCTAATATTTGATTTTAAATGATTTCTTATGAATATCACCTCATTGATAATAGTAGCCCTGTTAATGCACATCTTGATATTAAACAGTGTTGTGATAATATAAAAAATTAGCATATGAATCTCAAAAATGGTGATGTACCGTAGTTCGTAAGATCAGGGAAGGAGGCGGGAATCGGCGAAAATTTAAAAACTTGAATCAAAAATAAACAACATAAATACAATAACGGCGGCAGCCCCTCACGGACGACTGCCACCTACATACAAAACAAAAACACAACATAAAATCCAGGCCTGGTCCTCTCTCGTCGTTGCTCCTCCTTTTATGCTCCCGTCACTCCTCCGTGAGACGAGACCGGTGTGGCGCACAGCTGACGCTCATCATCATTCGCCACCGGCCCGCTCTCACGGTCCCTCGCCTCGCTGCTCGCCACAGGTGACATGCATAAGTTTTATACTATGGTGGCTTAAACTAATTCAGACATTTGGTCACATTTGTTAATTCATTGGTCTGATCTGGTTCTTGAGTTCAATGCACTGATTCAGTGTTCCTGTTACAGTGGTTCAGTTTACGGGAGGGGAAGATTATGAATGAATAAACTTACATTTTGGTCTGTTCCTAACATAAAGCTATCATTTAACTTCAGAAGACTTGGAATACATTGCTCTTGACTTATATAGACCAATTTTATAATACGTTCATGGTGCTTTTGTGTCCTTTTTTAAGCTTGAACACTTGAATCAAGTGTAATTATATAGAAAAGCACAGTCTTGTGTATGTGTTCAGCAGAAGAATGAAAGTCAAATGGGTTTGGAACAGTTCATAATGCAGTGATGTACACCTAAAACTGACTGGGTATATTTTTTATTTAAACAGAGGTTAACTGACGTGTTCCGGCGATATGACACAGATCAGGATGGCTGGATCCAGGTGTCGTACGAGCAGTATCTGTCAATGGTATTCAACGTGGTATAGCACAAAACAAGCACGCCTGCACTCTCCTGTGCCAAACGCCAAATGTCCCTCCTCATGCAGTCTTCAACAGAGACTAGTCACTACTACCCTCTACAGGACAACACGGGGACGGGATTTTTATGACTCTTCATTCCGTCTGTCTGTCTGTTTGTTTGTCTGTTAGTAGCCACATCATCATATTTCTTAACCATTATTATTGTAAGAATTATGGAATATCACTCTCTCTCTCTCTGTGTTTAATGAATGTCACCATTGTGAAAATCATATTAAGACTCAGTTGCATGCTTTCTGATAAACCTTCTTAATGTCAAAGCATGAACTAATGTTTCTTTCTTTGGCTGAATTTATGTTTACAATGAAATACTGTGAGTGCAGGTTGTGTTCACCATGATAAGATCCTTTTATTTGGATTGACTGTCAGCTCTTCCATATATTTGTAAAGAATTATATTTTTAATCTGCACAATAATGTAATTCAACCTTTTATTTTAGGAAGGAGGTACATATGCTTTTGTATGCCTTTTTCATGCATGATGCCTTACAACTGTTAAAATAAACAAAAAAACTGTTTTATTAAAAACTGGAACATGTTTGAAAATGAGTCTTTCGTTTGTATGTGTATCATTTCATGAATGCTATTTATGAGATATTTGCCAAACGATAAATGAGTGTCATTGTCAAATGTGATCAAGGAATGAATGAATATATATATATATATATATATATATATATATATATATATATATATATATATATATATATATATATATATATATATATATATATGTTCTCTTTATATATAGCACAATTCTACCCCCTAGTGTATAGTTTTGTGTAATACATGCTTGGGCATGCTAAATATACTTCTACATTAGCAATCCATTAAAACATTAAAATAATGGCCCATCCATAGATGGCAGCAAACATTTGCTTCTCCGCCTCCACTTTACTTATGTATCCACGCTTTAGCGCCCCACTTTAATCGTAGGGCAGACTGGAGAGTATAACACAGGACTAGTTGTTGTCATACTGACTTCAAACCCACAGACAGTTAGTTGTGTTATGCCTGCTTGGTGTGGAAATAGTTATAACAGTTCATTTAAAATGTTTCTGCATTGTGTGCATAGAACACTTTGGAAACTCATGGTCGGAATAAGTGTGGGTCGGTGTGCATGTTGTCAGTTCTGGGCCCATGAAGCCTGCACCCCAAGGGCAGCCATCCACATTTGTCACAACTTTGACAGTGACTGAGCCCTTATATCACAGGAATACTGTACACAAACATGCAAAGCAATTGTTCTTGTGCTAAATTTAAAGTTCTAAAAGAAATTAGCTTGTTAACATTTTAGTGGGGGAAATGTCTTGCTATTCGCTAAGCTTTTCTGTGTAAAGATATATCCAGTTTTACAACTTCGTTGCCATGACATCTAAAACAGCCGCAAAAAGGATGAGCGACTCTTAAGCTTCTTCAGCAGAAATAAAATGAGAAAAGTTAACAAGAACGAACATTAGTATTTGTATACATACATGATACGCTTCACATTTCTTTTCTCAACATCGTCAACAACAACAAAAATAATTCCTATTTACTTCCACTCAAAGTGCTTCACTGTAACCTTTACTTTTACCGTTTCTTTTTAGGTAATCAACGTTATGGCAATAAATGTTTAATCAGACTTTTTTTTTTTTTTTTTTTTTTTTTTTGTCAGCCGAACCCCTTACACATAAATAATTTTTTTATAAAGTGTTTTATTTGAATTGTAATTATCAGCCTAATATCTTTAAGTTAGTTGTAAGCAGGAATACCTGCAAGGCATTTCTGCCTGATGCACCACCCATTGTTAATGTTTCTCTCCTTGGAACATCTTTGGGTGGTGAAGCAGCGGCAGGGACGTCTCCCTACCACCCCCTGCAGCCAGCCCTAGGATCCTTCTCTCCCCCACACCTTGACCTTTCTCCAGAGCCAGAAGCTCCCTTGCTATGCCTCCTCTGCCAGATCTTTTAGTGCCTTTGACACTGAGAGACTTCAGGAGCCGCTGAGTGGAGGTTCCAGTAAAGCCTAGATAGCTGACTTCCACTGGATAGGTAAAAGCAATCAACCCTGCCTCTGTGCACTCAGGTGAAAGGTCTGCCTACTTCTCTTTCTTCCTCTCAAAAGCAGACTCTAGACCGTCTTTCCATGGCACAGTCAGTTCAACCATAATAACTGTTCTTATGACAGTACACCAGAGCATGAGGGAGGTTATGGCGAGCTGCTGTGGGAACTTCAGCTGGTGCTCAAGATCAGCTCTCAGCTCCCATTTGACTCTGGGTGACAGCAGGGACCACTCCTGCCGTCTAAGGGCCCGAAGATCATGGGCATCCAGTATGTTTTTCCGGCCTTGACCCTTACGCACAGAGATTGTTCCAGATTCTCTGAATCTTTGGATTATATTATGCACTGTAGATGATGATAACTTCAAACTCTTTGCAATTTTTCTCTGAGAAACTCCTTTCTGATATTGCTCCACTATTTTTGGCCGCAGCATTGGGGGAATTGGTGATCCTCTGCCCATCTTGACTTCTGAGAGACACTGCCACTCTGAGAGGCTCTTTTTATACCCAATCATGTTGCCAATTGACCTAATAAGTTGCAAATTAGTCCTCCAGCTGTTCCTTATATGTACATTTAACTTTTCCGGCCTCTTATTGCTACCTGTCCCAACTTTTTTGGAATGTGTAGCTCTCATGAAATCCAAAATGAGCCAATATTTGGCACGACATTTCAAAATGTCTCACTTTCAACATTTGATATGTTATCTATATTCTATTGTGAATAAATATAAGTTTATGAAATTTGTAAATTATTGCATTCCTTTTTTATTCAAAATTTGTACAGTGTCCCAACTTTTTTGAAATCGGGTTTGTACAAGAAAATCCGTATTTATCAAACGTTCGCACACAGTTCTTATGCATATGAGTAAGCAATCATTGTTGATAAATCCCACATGTGAGCAAGTACCATGTTCGTTCTTGTTCACGGTCATTAGCATTCGGAAACACCTCCAATGAACCATATATGGTGACAACATTTCCCTTTAAAAATCACGTGATTGCGTTTTTCCCTCACCACAATAATGGCAAGGAGAGCAAAGAAGAGGAACTTGACAAACACAGAATGAGTCGCGCAATGACGTTTAACAACAACTAATTTGCATCACAAATGATTTGCACGTTAACAGGCACCCTTTTCTATTTAGGCTATATCATTACATTTGTTGGTTGGTGGTGCTTTTATGGCAATGTGTGTGCAGTCTATGGCGCCAATTATGTTTGGGAATCTGATGATAGCATGAAAGCCACATTTTATTTCGACTTGTTAAGGGCTTCGGTAAGGGAACTGGAGGTTGGGGCCAAGGAAATAACTGCATCCAACATTTGTCACAGCTGTCTTTTATAGGGTTTGACACCAATTACAGATTGCGTTTAAAACTACAAAAATGATACACTGAGTGTTTTATAATTAAAGGAAACACAGGACATATGTGGATTGCTTAATGCATACTGTGACACTCTTAAATGCTTTTTATGTGTAGTGTCGCTATTCTACCACTAGATTCTCTGCGTAAGCATGCTCAGAGGTGTGCTTATAGTTACATTTCTACGTATACAAGTATTCTACGTATTCTACGAGTACAAGTTTTCACACTTTGTGTGAAACTGTTCACTCATGTTGCACTCATTACCCATAAATCTGTACGTACGCATCACTGATAAATGAGGGCCCTGGTCTGGATTAAATATAAAATTGTTGTACTGAAATTTAATAATCTGCCTGAGAATATTCAAGGTATGCAATATGATACTCATACATAAATTGTATAAATCAAATTATAATTTTTTGTTTTGTTAATGGACTTACTCCATAATATATTTCTGGCCTGTCAGAGCATCATCAGACCTGTAAGATCCCCTCAGATATTTATTTTAAATGTTGGGGTTGTAAAGCACTTTGGTCAACTTGTGTTGTTTTTAAATGTGCTATAGAATTTTTGTTGTTGTCGTTACATTGTAATCTTAATTTACTGTGGTTTACAGTATTATTATTATTATAATTCAATTTTACATCTAAATAAAATTAGTAACTGTATACATTATGAAAGGTTAAGATCCATTAATGGCATTTACTAATGTTTTAAAGGGGGACCTTTGTTGTTGAGTTTACACTCACCTAAAGGATTATTAGGAACACCATACTAATACTGTGTTTGACCCACTTTCGCCTTCAGAACTGCCTTAATTCTACGTGGCATTGATTCAACAAGGTGCTGAAAGCATTCTTTAGAAATGTTGGCCTATATTGATAAGATAGCATCTTGCAGTTGATGGAGATTTGTGGGATGCACATCCAGGGCACGAAGCTCCCGTTCCACCATATCCCAAAGATGCTCTATTGGGTTGAGATCTGGTGACTGTGGGGGCCATTTTAGTACAGTGAACTCATTGTCATGTTCAAGAAACCAATTTGAAATGATTCGAGCTTTGTGACATGGTGCATTATCCTGCTGGAAGTAGCCATCAGAGAATGGGTACATGGTGGTCATAAAGGGATGGACATGGTCAGAAACAATGCTCAGGTAGGCCATGGCATTTAAACGATGCCCAATTGGCACTAAGGGGCCTAAAGTGTGCCAAGAAAACATCCCCCACACCATTACACCACCACCACCAGCCTGCACAGTGGTAACAAGGCATGATGGATCCATGTTCTCATTCTGTTTACGCCAAATTCTGACTCTACCATCTGAATGTCTCAACAGAAATCGAGACTCATCAGACCAGGCAACTGTCCAATTTTGGTGAGCTTGTGCAAACTGTAGCCTCTTTTTCTTATTTGTAGTGGAGATGAGTGGTACCCGGTGGGGTCTTCTGCTGCTGTAGCCCATCCGCCTCAAGGTTGTGCGTGTTGTGGCTTCACAAATGCTTTGCTGCATACCTCGGTTGTAACGATTATTCGGTTATTTCAGTCAAAGTTGCTCTTCTATCAGCTTGAATCAGTCGGCCCATTCTCCTCTGACCTCTAGCATCAACAAGGCATTTTCACCCACAGGACTGCCACATACTGGATGTTTTTCCCTTTTCACACCATTCTTTGTAAACCCTAGAAATGCGTGAAAATCCCAGTAACTGAGCAGATTGTGAAATACTCAGACCGGCCCGTCTGGCACCACATGCCACGCTCAAAATTGCTTAAATCACCTTTCTTTCCCATTCTGATATTCAGTTTGGAGTTCAGGAGATTGTCTTGACCAGGACCACACCCCTAAATGCATTGAAGCAACTGCCATGTGATTGGTTGATTAGATAATTGCATTAATGAGAAATTTAACAGGTGTTCCTAATAATCCTTTAGGTGAGTGTAAATCTAATTGCCACTAGATGGCAATATTTTCTTTGTATGCCTTGTATGATTTCTCACAACTGTTACTTTGTTTCTTTTCTTCTTGAATTTTGAAAGACATTAAATGTATCTGACAAAAAACAGTTCAATTTGCAGCTGTTGGATTTCCTCTTTCCAAATTTTAAATCTATTTAAGGTGGCATCCTAAAATCATTGTTACCTTGACTGAAAACCCTTTAATACGAGGCAGAACATTTCCTTTTTGGCTGTCTTTGTATTATCTGAAATAAAAGCAGGAGGATTCATACTGCGATAGCATGCTGTCTATAAAAGTGACAAAAGTGTTCAGCTTAACTTTTAAGTAGGCTAAGTAATTTAAATAAGGGAAAATGAAGGTCATAACATGAAACTAGAAACGAGTGACAATTGTTCAGTTGACAAAACAGCATTCTAAAATACTTTCAAGAGAAAAACTTAATAAAACAGTTGAAATTTGAGGTTTGAAAATAACGTGATCTTGAAGCTTTGTGAAGTGCATGCCATTGTAAAAATTCTATCCCTCACAGTCTCATTTTAAAATGTAAATTTGTAACATTTGTAAAATCGTGTAAAATTCAATACGGCGTATTATTGACATAAGGCTGTACTGCAGATTCTTATATGCAACGCTGACTTTTTACAATCCAAAAAAAGAATCCAATGGATAAAATTAAGTTCTGCATTACATATTTTCTTTTACTGCGTGACAAGCCATTTCATTCTAAAACTCCTAAAATACATTTAAATAATAATGGCTTCATAAAAGCAGACAATGTCGTTGCAAAAGTTTAAGTTATGGAATCTTTAACATCTCTCAAAAATATCACTGGTGATTGACAGGTGACCGACTGGAGAATTAAAATGACCTCAAGTGGGCAGGCAGATGAATGGATTCATCATCTTTTGGTCACACCGTTAAAGCAATTACAGACATAATGAGGAGGATATAATGTGCACACACACATTCACCAATGACACAATGGTTGTCTCTATAGAGAACAGACCAAAGAGAAGATCTCTGATTGAGCTGCTGCCTCTCATTAGCAGGGTGGCCAGTCAACTGTCAGCTCTAATATTTAAAATGCACCATGTCCAATCGATGCTATTAGACATTACAGTCCCTCTTAATTTTTCTGTTTACTGCATTGCTCAAGGACATTATTCTTGCCTTCAGCTTTGAGCACAAGAAAAGGCATATTTAAAAACATTTAAAAACTTTAAATTACTTTTTTTTTTTTAGCAGTTTTAAAAATCAGATGTCTGCATACTTCTCTGCCAGGCTTTATAGGCTGTTATTTGCAGTGTAGCTTTAGAGCGGTTAAATCATGTAAAAAAGTTGCTGCCTTAAATTTTTAAATACAATCAACTTGGATGTTTAAGTCATTTCAACTTAAATTACATTACTACTGAATTGAACAATTATTTGAATATTGTATCACATAAAAAAGGTGAAACTTGCTTAAATTATTTTGATGAGTTAAAGCAAACATATGTTGTCATAAGGACTGACATTAAAGTTGCACTATGTAACATTTTTTCAGTAAAATATCCAAAAACCACTATGCCAGTGTTATATATTTTGTTCAGTTGAGTACTTACAATATCCCAAATGTTTCCAACTATTTGTAAATTGTGAGAAAACAGCTGTTTTAACCAATGAACCGGGATGTGTGAGGGCGTCGCCTGTCCATTGCGTCATATCTGCGTTACCCTCGGTTTCCAGTTTTATTTTGAAGAAACGCTTTACTCTTACTGCAGTGTGCAACAAGTGTCATAGCAGTCGCTGAGCAAACACTCAGAGTAACGTCATAACATCATTTTCAACACACTCAGATGTATCTAATATGATAAACAGAGCTGCGTTATCTCATACTCATGACTGGAAAAGTGGAAATGGCGCCGGCGACTGTGCCATAATAAAAGTCCCGCTGCTTGCGAGCTATGTTGCGCTCGTCTCTCATTAGCAATCGCTCCAGCGACCTCGTTCGCATTCGCCCCTGCTCTGCTTTATACTACAGTAACGTTAATAATCGCATCCATGAACATGATTAATGTTCTATTATGTTGGCATTTAAAAGTTTCTGTTATGTTAGTGTTTTGGGGGGTTACCATTGTGGTGAAGTATGGAGCTTGTGCTTGGTTTGAGCAAGAATTCAAATTGCTTTAATACTAAAACAATCACTATATGGTAATTCTCGGGATGAAATCAGTATTACTTAGACTACTAACAGTGAACATCAAATGTGTAAAGAAAGGTTGTATTTAGATTGTTGTTATTTAATTCACACACTAATATACTGCATTACATTTTTAAGTACAATCAACTTGGCTATTTAAGTCAATTCAATTTAAATTACATTAAACTGTAAATGAGTTGAACCTTGTATAACTTACAAACAAAAAAAAAAACGTTGAAAACTTATTTTTAGGAGTTAAAGGGTTAGTTCACCCAAAAATGAAAATTAGCATGATTTACTCACCCTCAAATCATATATGACATTCTTCAGACGAATAAAATCTGAGTTATATTTAAAAAGTCCTGGCTAATCCAAGAGTTATAATGGCAGTGAATTGTTGCCTTGTTTATTAAGTCCATAAAAGTGCATCTGTCCATCATATAACTGCTCCACACGGCTCCGGGGGTTGCTAAAGGCCTTCTGAAGCGAAGTGACGAGTTTGTGTAAGAAAAATATCCATATTTAAAACTTTATAGACTAAAATAATTCAATTTATGGCAAAAGAGTAATCCCTGACACGATATATAGAAGCATCGCAAGCTTTGTTGCCTCTCGCGCATAGTGCTGGGCAACAAATTCAAGCCCCTCTTCTCTTATATCGAAATCCTCCGCCATTTCTCTTTAAAAATTCTCATTTTAGACTCTAATTCATGACCAGTGTTTTGTTTTGCTCTATTCTCTGCGCTTCTGCATTCAACAATACGCATGCGTCAAGGGTTCAAGGGTTACTCATTCGCCGTAAATCGATGCGTACGGCAATCTGCCGGAAGTTAGTTATTTTAGTCTATGAAGTTTTAAATATGGATATTTTTCTTACACAAACGCGCCACTTCGCTTCAGAAGGCCTTTATTAACCCCCTAGAGTCGTGTGGAGCAGTTATATGATGCACTTTTATGGACTTCATAAACAAAGCAACAATTCACTGCCATTATAAAGCTTGGATTAGCCAGGACTTTTTAATATAACTCGTCTGAGAGAAGAATGTCATACACACCTAGGATGACTTGAGGGTGATTAAATCATGGGATAATTTTCTTTTTTGGGTGAACTAACCCTTTAATGTAAAAATATATGTTGGCATAACTGTACAGGATTAAACAGGAAGCATTAATTGTAGGATTGTCAGAATAATACAATTTAAAATAAAACCATTTATTTAAGTTAAACTAAAATAATTTATTCAAGTTAAATGAGCCGTTATCCCATGCTGGTGACCAGCAAACCATCAACCAGCATCCCATGCATGCCAGCATGCAAAACATATATCTTATGCTGGTGAGCAGCAAAGCTGGATTTTTCAGTAGGGTATGTTTTACGTGTACACTATTAATGTGATTATTTCCAATAATCAGAGTAAGGACTTAATCGCAGTAAGATGTTTACAACATGCAATTTTCATTATTCTGATTATTCACTAATCACCAATGCACAGCCCAAATGATGAACTCACATGCAGTAGGTGTGTTACTGGCTACTGTTTTAATATAGGCCTAATTATGTCAAATGCAAAACACATTTCTATGGATGTATTGAATTTTTTATCGGCCATGTGTCTAAAAATGCCTATTGTTTTCGACCTTTAATATACTGCGTTACATTTATGTTGTGCAACGATGTCAACCTGAACTCAGTTTCTTCATCAATGTAATGCATTCTTTATACCGCTATGCTGCTTATAATCTTTTTTGCCATGTTTACATATTTGCACATAACAATGTCATCCATGTAAGTCAAAGGCACATGCACACTTTGGAATAGATGGGATTGAAGTGTTTACATACCTGTTTATTGCAATTAAATTGGCATATGCCACATTTTACTGGAATTATGGCTACTGTGATTATGTGCTGAATTACATCAATTTGATTGAATTATTGCATTGAAATTAGGTAAAGTTGTATAGTAAAATATCTCGCATTATGGGATTGCATGTAAATGTATAGCCTAGTCAATGATATCAAAACAAGTATACTGTATACGAACTGTGTATAAAAATACTTTTAGTAAATCTTTCGGTGTGCTTGATAGTTGACCGTGTGAATTTTGGGCTTTTCTGTCCCTTCTTCAAAATGAGACTGGCTCATTCATCATCTCCCCCAGGAAAGATGTTTCTTGTGTCCCCTGTTGCCCCTTAAATCAGCCTGGCCACCACTACACCCACCCAGTCCAGCCAGCTTGACACACTCATAATGATGATGAAGTGGGCCTCACACATTTCTGTGTGTGTGCAAAAGAATACCCAACAGAGAATGAATGTGAGAGGGGCAGATACACACAGCAACAGTCAAACATCTGAACTGAATGCTGCCATATTACATAAACCCGTGTGTGTGCATGTTTCTGAGTTCTGCATGCATGTGTGTGCAGTCGATTTTTATCATATCCTGTAATTTCCCTTCAAATGAAAGTGATACAAAACCACACATTTCAGCATTACTGTCTGGTTACAGTTTGAGACAGAAGAGCTTGTCTTTGCAATAAACGGTAAGTGCAACAACCCATCAACAAAAAAACAAAACAAGAATTTATGTATAATGTATACAAAAACAAACAAACAAAAGGAAAAAAAATAATATGTAGGCTAAATGTTTATTAATCCCTAATAAAACACACCCAATTCAATTTATTAGCTCCTTAGTGGAGACATAGAAGATCTGAAATGGATCTAAAAGATCAGGATTAGGAGCCACTAAACTAGAGCAGTAGTTCTTAAAGGTCAAATAATGCAGCATTATTCAATGTGCATGTTGACATTATTTCCACTGAAACAGGAAGACAGGGCGGGACATTTAAAAAAAAAAAAAAATAGCCAATAGCACTTTGTTTATAACACAGTTTTGGCCAGAGCCACTGAGCTCTGTAGTTTCCTCCTAATCTCTAACAGTTTCTTCTCTTAATTTCCCCCATATATCTTTAAAATATGGCATTCTGTGCATAATTCAAATGGGTCCGATACGTTTTGTGGTCTGTGCGCTGACTAGCTCATATGATCCGCTCTGTGTTGTCATGTCTCTGGCCCGACTGTGTGCGCACTGAAGTTTGTGTGACACTTACGTGAAACCAGACTTCATTCGTCCCAATGGAAGGCATAGCCTATTTATACTGTCTGAATTGTTCCCTATCCCCTATATAGTGCATTATGTGCCATTCACCATGTAGAAAACAGTAAATGCCCCAGCTTCAGCGTCTATTTGGGGGCGGGACGCTGTAGATTCTAGAGAGCGTTTGATTGTACAGAAAATCTGATGAAAAGCTAAAGTGCAGTGTGATGTCATCAAAATCACTGATCCATATTGTCGGAAGTGAGAAACTGTAAGTTTTGAATGCTTATATCTTATTAATGCGAATTTTGTCATTGTTTTGGAGCACACTAGCTTAGATGAAAGTAAGACTAACATATTCATACTAAAAGCCAAAAAACCTTCAATTTTTATTTCACGAGGACTTTAAACTTGGTCCCGGGGACCCCGAGATCTGTACATTTTGTAGGTCTCCCTGACGCACCCAGTTCAGTTCCTGGAGCTCTCTGCTAACTAGTTGATGATTTGAATCAGGTGCGTTAAATAAGGGAGACATACAAACTCGGACAAACAAACGGAGTTGCTATTTGCTAACAAATTTACAATAGACAATACAATACAATGACAGCTGCCAGTGTGAAAACCTTGTCCCAAGTTGTTTTTGATACATTTTGGACACAGAAGGACCACTCCCGTCAAGGAGCATTCAAGCGGGACTTAAATATGCCATGGAGGGATATATAAAATATTTATTTTAAAATAGATATGGTGGGTAACAAGATTCATTTGGAAGCGAGGGTTTATACAGATCACAAAGAAGCTCATGTTATGGTCATCACGATAACAGATGACAACATCCAGGATCAACACTGTTCTTGTACCACAGGATAAGATTAAATTAATTTACATTTAACCAGTTTGATATGGAGAGGCACTGAACTAACTTCGCTTATGTGTTTTTGACCTACACTGTTTATGACGTGAGAACAGTTATTTGGTTTGTACGTTAGCATGGACTCACTAACTTTAATTTTATCTAAATGAGAATATGACATGACAACCAGAATTCATTGGAATTGGGGTTGAATCCTTAGGGAACCAGGTTACTGCACCCACATTATTGGATTAATACATCATGTGAATGAAAGAAATCCCATTGCCCATCCTCTCAGGATATGTGGAATCAGTGTTACAAGTACCCCAGGCACATCGTTTTACCATTTTTGTAGCATAAACACCATCAAATCGATGAGAGCTTCGGATCTTCCAATGTTTCTCTATGGCGCTGGAACCTAAAAGCCCCGTTTCCACCGAAATTACCCGGAACAATTTGTCCCAGGAACTTTTTTCCCAGGAACCCCCCCCCCAGACCTGTTGCTGTCTGCATTTCCATCGCAGTCTAAAGTACCGTGAAGATTAGTCCGGTGATGTAGGACTGCATGCAAATTTCATCTTCTTCAAATACACTTAATAAAGCCTGAACCTCGTCATCGGTCGATCTGTCGTATTTTTTAAACTTCATTGTTGATTCGAATAGCGAACAACTCTTACTGCACGCACCGCAACTGACTTTTAGGTTTAAATAAAATGCTGGGTGAGCTCAACCAATCTGCATGTTCAGCGCCCAAGTCCCACGCCCCGAAAGTTCCTGAACATTGAAAAGGTACTACCTTCACGAGCAGGGCCGTTTTGAGGGGGAAATTTTTACCCCAAAAAACACAGAGTACCACCCCAAAGTCCTGGGGAAAGTTCCAGAGGTGGAAATGAGGCTAAAGATTTCAGAGTTCCGGTCCCTGTGCAACTTATACTCAGCTGCCATTGGCTCATCTACGTTTGAGGGGAGAGGCTTCAATTGAAGCTCAATTTGATTTAAGCGTTTTAATTAGGTAAACATCTATTGTATTGCTCCAGACTTCTATCTAGAGCAGATTCTCAACAGGTCCTCGAGGTCCACTTTCCTACAGAGTTTTGCTCCAACCCAAATCAAACACAACGGAAGAATCTAATCAAAGTCTACTTCAGGATTAGGCCTACTAAAAAGTTGCTGGTTGGTGAGTTTAATCAAGGTTGGAGGTAAACTGCAGGATCTCGAGAGCCAGAGTTGAGAACCATTGCTCTAGTGACATCTATACGTGAATAATATCCGAGCGCGGGACCCACTGAAGCTCTGCTGTAGTTTGACTCAGTAATCCATTCCGTAGTTTATCGCTGCCCGGCTCTTCTCTCAGCGCAGCTGATGCTGCAGCAGTACTGTGTGTGCAGACGGTGAAGCGCGCGCGGTAGTGAGAGGACTCGGCAGTAGGGGGACGTCCTATCCACCGCAACCCGGGCTTTAATTCCGTTCCCACTGCGAGACCCCAACAGAGTCCACCGCTGAGATCCACGCATCTTCCACCGTTACGGATTTAATGCTTTTACCTGGCTTTCCCCCCCAAAAAACTGCGTCTGTCCGCGCCGTGAAACTCTCGAGGTAAGGAGCGTGCACATAATTGACAGCTTAGTTTCATGCAATTGTTGGACGCTGCGCGAGCTTTTGCTTGGCTCGCGCGCTGGTTTGGACGCAGGCTGCTGCAAAGATGTTTTCCAGTACTGTAGATTAAAGCAAATGCCAGTGGTGTCATTATGTGTTATTGTCTCATCCTCACTGTTTGATCTGGCGGAATCGGTTTAATTCTCAACATGTCACTGCAATCGATCCTACGGCTGCGGGGAAATTGGACCGCACTCAAGTGACCATAAGGAGCGTCAGTGAACTGTTGATTGCGAGTCTGTTTAAGTCCGACCGTTGGATTTTATATGTAGAACGAGAACGAACGTGTCCTATTAAACACATATTGACTTTAAATTGTTTTATACGTGTAGGCTTTTGGAGCGTAGATGGACATGGAAAGGGAGAAGTTATTAATCAAATGAATCGCACTAATCAAATACGAGCGCACAAGCATAACACGTCATAGTAGTAAATAAATCGTCCTGTTTTGACAACATTAACTGTATCATTTTCAGGCAATTATGACGTCACGCAGTGTTGCGTTATAGTGCGTAACTGCACTTGTACAGCCGCGCGGCAATGTGCATGTGAATGTGCATATAACTAACTCTTTCATTTCATACTAACACTCGTTTTTGAACAACACGCACCTTAAAGCAATGTTTGTAATTACAGGAGCATTATTAGGCACAACTTCTATAATAAAAACACGTTAGTTGTAAGTTACATGGCCATAAACAGTAACAAAATACATATGCATTTGACATACATTATACATTTTTTTTTATTATTAAAAAGAATATCCTTATCATTTAATTAAAAATTTATATTTAACAAGACTATATGCCCCTGTAATTTTACAGTAGAATATTGTTGAAATTGACAAGCAATGTTTTTTTCCCCCAATATTTTTTTTATTTTTATTTTTTTGGGGTCATATTCCCTGTTACTATGTGTATCCACAGTATAGATGGTTGTGCGCTGTAATCGAAAATGGAAGTGAAGAGGAAGTGAATGAATAAGATATGTGACAGATTTCCCACGTTCAGCACAGGCACACATGCATTTGTTTTATCATGGTGCAGACTTTCCATTGACTTATGTTGTTTGTTTTTTAACGTGATGATATTTTTTTTTACATCCTAACCCTAAGCATAACCCTCACAAAAAAACAATAATTGTATTAAGACGTTTATATGTTGAAACCATTTTCCGCATGGACACTGCTCCATCACAGGTTCCGTTTACATCTAGAACAGTCCTTTTATTCAGAGCTGTGTGTATATGTGTATGAGACCTCCACAGACCACACTGCTGCAAATTCTTCATTCCTAGGTCGCTTGCATAGAATCTATAGCTGCCAGGCTGACCGTCACACTTTCTCTCCTCGTCTCTTCATCTGTCAGCTAAAACACTTTGAGCATTAATCAAATTATTCCACTCTTTATAGCCATGTTTTTTTTTTGTTTTTTTTAGTGCATGTGATAATATTGTGGCCAGTCCAGCTCCATAGAATGCACTGGGATGTTTCATACTCAAATGTATAAATGGCCATCTGTACTCTATCTTGAGTAAATTACTTTTTCCCCTTCATAAATGTGCATTTGGGGGGTTGTGTGTTTATTTGTGATGTGCACACACACATGCACACTCAAGCATACCACACACAGAGATTCTGGACTTTATGCTGCAGGGTATTCAAATGGACCAAATATGTTCACAGAAAACTAGATGTTTCATATTTTAAATTATTTATTTTTAATCTAAGATCTATCTATCTATCTATCTATCTATCTATCTATCTATCTATCTATCTATCTATCTATCTATCTATCTATCTATCTATCTATCTATCTATCTATCTATCTATCTATCTATCTATCTATCTATCTATCTATCTATCTATCTATCTATTGAGTGGTTGCTCAACTGGCTGCCTGCAGACACGGCCATCAATAATAAATGTTTTTCTGATTTGTCCATCTCTGTGACGCATGGCAGTAATGAGACTGTCTAAATAATAAAACAAACTCGCAGGCGATTTATTTTTTTATTTTTTTGCATGCATTTTCAAATGAGTGTGTGAACATCTTTGTGTAACAGAGTCAAGTCAAGTCACCTTTATTTATATAGTGCTTTTTACAATGCCAATTGCTCCAAAGCAGCTTCACATTGTTAACAGGAAAATAATGCGACAGAATTTGATTCGGCTGTACAGCCGCTCTGGTGAAAACGGTGATGTTATCCAGCTAATTTCAAGTATCATATAGTGTCAATGCGGGCAGATCGGTAATATAGTTGAAATGTAAGTGTCCCTAACTGAGCAAGCCAAAAGCCAGAGGCAACGGTGGCAAGGAACCAAAACTCCTTCAGGGCCAGAATGGAGAAAAAAACCTTGGGAGAAACCAGGCTCAGTCGGGGTGCCAGTTCTCCTCTGGCCGATTAACAAATAGTGTATGATTATGATTCTGGCAACATTACAGATCAGAAGTCATATTAGGTAAATAGATATTCGTAAGATTATTCGACAGATTGGCGTCGTCACGCAGGTTGTCGATTTACAGGGGTGGGGTGGGGGTTAAACAGAGAGACTAAAAACCTCGGGATAAACAGAGAAACTAACATTAGCGTAGATGCCATTCTTCTTATGATGTAACGAGTACATCAGGTGTTATGGGAAGTGTTCCCGGTTCCGGCTGACCTAGTTAACGCAGCCTAACAATCATTTACTGATTTGAATAATAGAGATTGATAATGTTTTATGTGTAAGCCATTGTAAAGAGATGCGTTTTTAGTCTAGATTTAAACTGACAGAGTGTGTCTGCTTCCCGAACAATATTAGGAAGACTGTTCCAGAGTTTAGGTGCTAAATAGGAAAAGGATCGACCGCCTGCAGTTGATTTTGATATTCTATGTATTATCAACTGGCCAGAGTTTTGAGACCACAATAGACGTGATGGAGTATAATGCGTTAAGAGCTCACTCAAGTACTGGGGAGCTAAACCATTTAGTGCTTTGTAAGTAATTAGCAAGATTTTAAAATGTATACAATGTTTAATAGGGAGTCAGTCCAGTGTTGACAGAACCGGGCTAATATGGTCATACTTCCTGGTTCTAGAACTCGAGCTGCTGCGTTTTGGACCAGCTGGAGTTTGTTTATTAAGCGAGCAGGGCAACCACCCAGTAAAACATTACAATAATCTATTCTTGAGGTCATGAACGCATGAACTAACTGTTCAGCATTTTGCAAGCATATGTCATAATTTAGATGTATTTTTAAGATGGTAGAATGCAGATTTACAGATGTTAGAAACGTGGCTTTCAAATGAAAGATTGGTATCAAAGAGCACACCCAGGTTCCTAACTGATGACGAGGACTTGACAGAGCAGCCATCGAGTGTTAGACAGTATTCTAGGTTACTACTTGTGGAGTTTTTTTTGTCCAGTAATTAAAAATTCATTTGTAGTTGCAGGAAATTACTAGTCATCCAATTTTTTTTATATCAGCTATGCATTCTGTTAATCTTGTGAATTGGTAAGTTTCTAAATATTAAGCATTCATGAGGAAGGAGTGTTCAAAAGATCAATTATTATAAAAACACCTTACATTGTATTTTATTTGTAGATCTCTATGCTTGTGTGTTACTGTCAAAAAGAGTGCTTTTATGGGTGCTGCCCTTGTATTGAATAATCATAACTGTATGTGTGTAGTCCTGTACCTTGTATTGTTCTTCATCTTCACATCGCCTGCAGCTACACTGATAGCTTTTACTGTACTTTACTCTCCGTGTAGCCTCTGCCTCAGGGCAGATCTCATACGATCTCCTCTTCGCTGTAGTGTGCACTTCAAATCAGATGTCAAGCCCTTTATCAGTTGTGTGTACTTCAAGCCTATTGGGTGGTAAATTTGTGCCCTTTCAGCACAGTCTCACATCAGAAGTGTAGAGCCCTTTATCACAGATGAGAAATACATTCCAGTCCTGTAGGAGCCTGCAGCTAAACTCTTGAGCTTGACACTGGCAGTCATGACCCTCTCCCACATTCCCAGATACTTTTATTTTTTTCTTCAGCATTCTCTTCTGTTGCTTCTAGAACGGAGGAGAGGAGCTGCCCAAGGGAGGCCATCTGAGCAGCCGTCAGTCTCTTATTTCAGAATGATGGAGGAGAATTTAGAAAAGGTGGAATAAAGGACAAGTGTGGCTTTGAATGCTGAGACCAGGAATTCACTGATGTGAATTAAAATTACAAGGCTTTTTGGGACTTTTTATTAGA
The DNA here is from genome assembly GCA_018749465.1 of Paracanthobrama guichenoti. NCBI lineage: Eukaryota > Metazoa > Chordata > Actinopteri > Cypriniformes > Gobionidae > Paracanthobrama > Paracanthobrama guichenoti. The sequence goes on along the minus strand of CM031966.1, from coordinate 17,020,993 downwards.
TAGGAAAATGAATGATGACATAAAATGATTGATATGAAAGAAGAGGAATGAAATATGGTCAGTATGTGATGCAGAAATATTAAAATTTAAGGGAGACTGGGGGGCCCCAGACCCATATAAGAGCCAAAAAACTAAATTTGGGGGAACCAATTTCTTTTGTTAATTGCCATGACATAATAAATTCGATTAGTGAAACTTTTCATTGGTTTAAAAAGTGTTTTTCGTTGGAGAATTTTAAAGTGCTGGGCACAAAGAAATGGGACAGACGTGGTGGATCTTCATCTTTAAATGACAAAAGTAAAATGACAAATCTTCGGTCATATGCTGAAGATAACTTAGTATACTATAATTATCTCCACGTTGACCACTGACCTTTGCTGAATAGGGCTAGAATGCATAGACATCCTGATTCAGTATTACAATAATATGTAATATGTATTGTGATTTATTCTAAAATTGCATGTAGCATACATTTGAAATTAATTACAGATGTAATTACATGCAGGTAATTTTAAAAACATAAGTACAATGTAAAAACATGTATGTACACAATAAGTGCATCGTATCAAATGATTAATTAAAATGTTAGTACATAGTAGTTAAGGCCACTTAATATAAAGTGGATCCTATAAATTACACTTTTTATATACTTTGAGTGTATAATATAATATACACTCACCTAAAGGATTATTAGGAACACCATACTAATACTGTGTTTGACGCCCTTTCGCCTTCAGAACTTTCTTAATTCTACGTGGCATTGATTCAACAAGGTGCTGAAAGCATTCTTTAGAAATGTTGGCCCATATTGATAGGATAGCATCTTGCAGTTGATAGAGATTTGTGGGATGCACATCCAGGGCACGAAGCTCCCGTTCCACCACATCCCAAAGATGCTCTATTGGGTTGAGATCTGGTGACTGTGGGGTCCATTTTAGTACAGTGAACTCATTGTCATGTTCAAGAAACTTTGGTGAGCTTGTGCAAACTGTAGCCTCTTTTTCCTATTTGTAGTGGAGATTAGTGGTACCCGGTGGGGTCTTCTGCTATTGTAGCCCATCCGCCTCAAGGTTGTGCGTGTTGTGGTTTCACAAATGCTTTGCTGCATACCTCGGTTGTAACGAGTAGTTATTTCAGTCAAAGTTGCTCTTCTGTCAGCTTGAATCAGTCGGCCCATTCTCCTCTGACCTCTAGCATCAACAAGGCATTTTCGCCCACAGGACTGCCGCATACTGGATGTTTTTCCCTTGTCACACCATTCTTTGTAAACCCTAGAAATTAAGCTAACCGCCAAACTCCTGGATCTCAGCCTGAATCCTTCTCTCTGCCACTGGATTGAAGACTTCCTCACTGGCAGGCCTCAGGTGGTGAGAGTAGGCCAGTCCACCTCCACTTCCATCACCCTGAGTGTGGGAGCTCCACAGGGCTGTGTCCTGAGTCCCCTGCTCTACTCTCTCTACACGCATGACTGTTTGTCCACACACAGCTCCACCTCTATCATCAAATTTGCTGATGATACTGTTGTCCTGGGCCTCATTTCCAACAACAATGAGACGGCATACTTGGACGAGGTGGAGCATCTAACATCATGGTGCCAGGACAACTGTCTCTCTCTGAATGTTGGCAAGACCAAAGAAATGATTGTGGACTTCAGGAAGAGACAGCAACGGACATACTCCCCTCTCATGATCAGTGGGTCACCAGTGGAGAGAGTGAGCAGCTTCAAGTACCTGGGTGTAAACATCTCCGAGGACCTGACCTGGACTGCACACATTCAGACACAGGTGAAAAAAGCCAGGCAAAGACTGTACCACCTGCGCCAGCTGAGGAAATTCAGGGTTTCACCAGCTATCCTGAAAACTTTCTATTTAGGGGCGATAGAAAGTGTATTAACTCAGTGCATCACAGCGTGGTATGGGAACAGCACCAGTCATGACTGCAAAGCCCTGCAAAGAGTTGTGCGCTCATCCGAGCGTATCTCAGGGTCAACTCTCCCGTCTCTGCAGGACGTCTACACCAAACGCTGCAAAGGTAGAGCTACTAAAATCATCAAGGACTCTAATCACCCTGCAAACCCTCATTTCACACTGCTGCCATCTGGTAAGTGCTTCCGAAGCCTGATGGCCAAAACTGAGAGACTCAGGAGGAGCTTCTTCCCCCAGGCCATCAGACTCCTGAACTCAGTCACTTAACATCACGTGACCATCGATATACTGACATTGCACTGCACTTTCTGTTCTCGTTGTTACTGTGTAACAACCTGTTATAAACCTGTTTGCACATTATACTTCTTTGTACATTTCTGTTAACCACATATTTATAAGTCTACAGTTTACTCACTGCACAGTTTATTTCACTTATTTTATTCCACTTCTTTATTTTTATTTTTATTTTTTTTCTACTTGACTTGATGTATTTATAATTCTACAGATATATATATATATATAGTAGTTTTTTATTCTATTTCTATTATAATTTCCTCCTTGTGTTTTTAACTGTGAATTTGCACTGTCCATGGAGCAGACCTGTTTACATTTCACTGCCGGTTGTATATTCTGTATATAACTGTGTATGTGACAAATAAAACTCTTGAATCTTGAATCTTGAAATGGTTGTGCGTGAAAATCCCAGTAACTGAGCAGATTGTGAAACCGGCCCGTCTGGCACCAACAACCATGCCACGCTCAAAATTACTTAAATCACCTTTCTTTCCCATTCTGACATTCAGTTTGGAGTTCAGGAGATTGTCTTGACCAGGACCACACCCCTAAATGCATTGAAGCAACTGCCATGTGATTGGTTGATTAGATAATTGCATTAATGAGAAATTTAAGACAGGTGTTCCTAATAATCCTTTAGGTGAGTGTGTGTGTGTGTGTGTGTGTGTGTGTGTGTGTGTATATATATATATATATATATATATATATATATATATATATATATATATATATATATATATATATATATATATTATTTATTTATTTATTTATTTTTGTCACAAACTCAACCACTGCCAATACTCTCTACAGGCCAATTTGCATGTTTACATACTCTTTTCAAAACCGTTTAACTTAAGTTCTAACAAAATTAAATAAGTTACCATATTGAAATAATAATATACTATTAAAACAATTCGATGTAGCCGAACACATACGCAGGTGTTCACAATTTCATTACCATCTATAAAGTGCAATAGTCGGGTTCCAGAAGTAAAAACTCTCCATAGGGAAATTTATTTTTAATGATAACTTGTAAACCTTTAAAGACAGCCCTACTGTGAGCTATGTGGTTGTTAATCAATGGTATATGATTCTGCTAAAGCCATCAGCCCACATTTTTTCAACATATTTAAAAAAATATTTGTATTTAACAGCAGATTTAGCACTAAACTACATTACTCATGTGCTGTACAGAAAAACAAGCAAAACGTGCCAAAACATCTCTTTAGCTCCATCCACTAAACGTTAGTCGACAAGAAGAGGCTTAATCGACCAAATTTGAATTAGTCGATTAGTCACAGAAAAGAAAAACTCCACAGGAATTGCCGAAATCATGCAGTCCATGACACACAGATCATTAAAACGACTGTGGTAATTATGTCGGGCAGGAAATCTAAATCCATCATGAAACATGGCTTCTCACATGTAAGTAGTAGCTTCACCACTGACAAAATGGCTTTTCAATAAAACTTGGCTGCCTATACAGTAGAAAGGTGAATTTAACGATTATGCTTACAAATAGCGCCTTGCTTTAGTAAATACTTATCAGAAATGTTTTAGTCATTATGGTGTAGACTTGTATTGTTCCTGGGTGCAAGAATTCAAAGAGTAAACATTTAGAGGGAGTGAGTGAATTTCACTTTCCAGTGAAGGATCAAGCACGTTGTAGGCAGTGCTAAAGGTTGCAAAGAATTGTAAATCGTTCTGTCAGTTCCGCTCAACCCCCAAAGCAAAACACTGTCACATACAGGTATGAAAGCTGTTGCATAGTGTTCCATTTTTACCATAATGCTGTTTAAAGACTAAAGAATAAACATTGACCGTCTGGAGTATGTTAGTTTTATTGTGTTCTAGTTTGGTTTTGTTCTGTCCATGTTTTCCGGAGTTTCTTGTTATTGTTAGTTTCCATGGTTGTTAATGTGTTACACACCTGTTCCCTGTTGTGTTTAATTAACTTCCCTTGTGTTTAAGCCCTGAATTTTCCTTAGTTCCTTGTCTAGTGTTAATGTTATGTTTAAGTGTGCAGTGCTTTTTTCCCCCCTGATGTTCATTAAAGGTAGGGTAGGCAATTTGTAGCGCTGCTAGCAATAGCAAGCTAGCTTTCAAAAATATAAGATGAGTGTCTCTATAAAGTTACACCTTCTTCAAAACACATGAACGCACACAGCAGCGTTTGCAAAGCGTCATGAGACAAGAGACAACGTTAAACTACCTAAGTTCTTGCACATAACATCACAATAATAATGAACATAAACAAGTTAAAGAGCACTGACTTGTACCACCTGACTGCTGCAGATTAATTTCAGCATTGATTGTGTTGCCATTAAAACGCATACATTCACTCGAAGAATCACTCTTAGAGTATAACATATCTTCCAAATTACAGTATTTATGGTGTGAACACAACATAAGCTTGTTATTTTGGTTCAGGGGGAACTGTAAAGGTGGCTGCTGTTTTGGTTACTGACATCTGTCTAACTCTGCATATCATGAAACACGCTGATGATGTGTGATGTTTGCACGGAGGTATGAAATACATAAGTTGACAGGCAGGTAGGACATTGTACCATTGCATTAGGACCATATGCAATGATTACCTTCCACAGACCGTGAGGCAAATCGTGGTCACACCAGATACTGACTGGTTTTCGGACCCCCCAATACAGTAAAACTGCACATTATAGAGCGGCCTTTTATTGTGGCCAGCCTAAGGCACACCTGTGCAATAATCATGCTGTCTAATAAGCATTTTGATATGCCACGCCTGTGAGGTGGATGGATTATCTCGGCAAAGGAGAAGTGCTCACTAACACAGATTTAGACAGATTTGTAAACAACATTTGAGAGAAATAGCCTTTTGTGTACATAGAAAAAGTCTTAGATCTTTGAGTTTAGCTCATGAAAAATGGGGGCAAAAACAAAAGTGTTATGTTTATAATTTTGTTCAGTATATACATATAATTAGAGTTGTTCCAATTCCGATACTAGTATCAGAAATATCACCGATACCACAACAAATTCTGGCATCGGTATCGGCGAGTACTTGAACCCATGTACCGACCCGATACCATTTTCTTAAGCAAGATCTTGTTATTATGACTGCGGGCTTTGCCTAACCGCTCGCTGCACATTTTTTCTTCGCTGCTCAGTATGCATTGCAAACACAGGAAGTTGTGGTGTGTTACCAAAAGCAACTTTTAGCAGCATTTCAGACTGGACCAACCAGCCAGTAAAACGGTGACTAGGGATGTCACAAGTACCGGTACTTTGGTACCAAGTCAGTACTGAAAATAAAAAAATGTGACGATACCAGCATTTCTGTAGTACCGGTAGTACCGACTCCCAAGTATATCTGGTTCCCACAGCTGCGTTCAGTCGCTTCCGTGTTTATCTAAGAGCAGGGCTCCAGACTGTAGCTGAATATATACTAGTGTCTGTGAATATTAAACTGCAAAACACTATTTAAATATTACTCCTGCAAATTCTGCCTTTCTGTGTGAATGCGCGGGCGCACGTATGACGCTCGCTGTCTTTGTAGTCCTTGCCATGTCACTATATGAGGGCACTTCATGAGAATTTACCGTTTCATTTGAGAAAACTGTCATATCATGAACACAGACACTCAAAGGTCTTCATGGCAACCCGTCAAAATAAAAGTTTGGTTTAACGTGATGAAATTGACAGAATATATTAGGCTACTGTTGTACAGTAGACTTAGCTGTGTCTCTCTATAATAATAATAATAATATGTCTCTACTACTAATAATAATTGTGCCTAGATTGTTGCTTATTTTTCACTTGTTTTGTTGTAAAGAGATTTTCTGGTTAATATATCATTTTTATATTCCTAGATTTATTTGTTGCACTGTTTTTATACAGTTATATTGTAAAACTAAAATACCCTTTTCAGTTTGTGGTGTTAGATTTGTGGCTGCATTTGAAGTTCTTTTTCGCTTAAGAAAAATAAATAATATTGCTGTCAAATGCATGTCAGATAATAAAAATACTGTAATAAATACAGTAGTTCACTGTATGTATTTGTTCATGTTTTATTAAAGGATAAGTCTGAAGCACACCATAAAATAATTCTAGCAATTCATACAGGGCTAGTAGTATACAGATACACACCCAGGTGTCGGATCAGTACTCGGTATCGGCCAATACCCTGAGCCCAGGTATCGGAATCGGTATCGGGAAGGGAAAAAGGGTATCGGAACATCTCTACATATAATTGCATGTAGACCACTTAGTGATTGCTATCATGATGTGAAGAGAATTTCAGCATAACAAAAAATGTTTCTGGAACAAATTGCCTACCCTGCCTTTAAAAGTTAGTTTGATCGCCGCAGCTCACCGTAACGGAACACTAGACCTAGACAAGATTTGTAAGACGAAAATAAAATGGATTTTATTTTACTCACCCGCTATCTGGACTGGTCGCTCTGTGTATTTTTTCAAACAGGCCTCTATATGAGCGGTCCAAGGCACGCCTGTCTGTGAACAGTCCTCTGTGTGTGTTTTGTTCTTCTTCATTTGTCAGCATCACTGAGCATACAGTACATCCTTTAAGCAGGCCAGGGGTTATATTTATGATATGTGTGGAGCGTTGTGTGTAAGGGAATGTAAACAAAAAGTAATAACCCAGAGAAGACAGAAATGCACTGCCATCAGTTCACTTCATTGGACTCACTAGGCGCTAATGAATGTGATTTTACACACAGACACGTGACTATAAGGCAGCCTTCTTTGAGATTCTCTGGCATGACTCGACACTGTCAGCCTCACCTCACAGGCCTGATCTGTCACTACCGCAACACATATACAATCAAACACGGCAAGAGAGAGTGAGAGAGTGACTTTAAAAAGAAAAAAATGACAAGGAATGGTATAAAGTTTGCAAGTTAAAAATAAGAGGGAGAGAGAAAGACAGAGAGAGTGCAAAGACGTTTATTTAGCGTCAGGTTTTAGTTTGAAAGAGATTTTTTTCTTTCGCCAAAAAGGGATACAGTCTGTTGCCCAGAGACTTCCTGAAGAACAGTGGATCTTTTTAATGCTACCTCACTGCTCTAAGGCTGGCCCATACTAAAAGATTTGCAATATCTTATCAGATTTTCAAAATGTGAGGGACCACAAACATGATGATAAAAAAATCATAGATTTAACCATTTTATTCTTATAGTGTGTGGTGTCGTTATTTGAAATCGGTGCGGTCCCGACATTTTTCAGAGCAGATTCAATCACTCTAAGATATCTGTAAGATATCAATCACTAAGATATTCTGTAGAACCATCAAGATAATCAGAATTTTACCTAGGATTGTTGGAAGGGGAGAATTGGGCCCACATTCGGCCTGATTATCTTGTGGATGTCTTTAAAGGGTTAGTTCACCCCAAAATTAAAATTATATCATTAATTACTGACCCTCATGTCGTTCCAAACCCATAAGACCTTCATTCATCTTCGGAACACAAATGAAGATATTTTTTGATGAAATCTGAGAGCTCTCTGACCCCTCCATAGACAGCTATTTAATTAACACTTTAGGCTCAGAAAGGTAGTAATGACAGAATTAAATTTTTTTTGGTGAACTAACCCTTTAAAGCATGTCTTGCCATGAAATTAAAATGATTAGGGAGCTTTCATAGTCTATATGACTTTTGTGATATATAAATCCTCTGAAGTCATACCGTAGCTTTGTTTGAGGAATAGATCAAAATTAAAGTCAATAATTTTTGCGTGAGCTATCCTTATACGAGCGTGCATGGGTTAGATATGGTTTATCTCCAGTGCTATGATAAAAGTGACCATGTTTTAATTGAGTTATGAATGTGATTTTGCTGTCTAAACTGAATGTGATGAGATAAAAAGGACAATATAATAAAAAACACATTGTTGAAACACAGTGAGTTTGATAAAGGTTGGAGCTAAACTTTTTAATCAATTTTTCAAAAGACTCTTTACTTGTTTGAATGAATTGTTTTGATGAATTCTTCACTGAATAAACATTAATATTATTACTGACTGTATCATCCATATGCAGTGTTGGGGAGTAACTAGTTACATGTAATTACAAAATAAATATAACTGTAATCAGTTACAGTTATTGAGAAAAAATATGTTATTAAATTACAGTTACTTATGAAAATATTAATGATTACAAGGGTTATATCTGTTTTCTGTAAAAAGCTAGGATATGTTGAATAATACACAAAGCGTGATGTCTCCTGCCATTTAAAGGGTAAAGACTAGAAGGGATACATCTACGGCTACTGGGCATGCGCATATCAATATTGCGTCATTTAATTACTGTATTTACATTATTGTAATTTATTGTTATTTTTTCATGAGATTTTGCCTCACTTCCGACTGTTGCTGTATCCTTTCTAGCCACAAAGCGATGCTATTCTGATGCTTTTGATTGGCTCTTGTTTGAATTTGCAGCGCACCACGTCTGCCAATTACATCAATCCACATTGCCGCTGAAAGCTTTAGGCTACAACCTGTCTGAGAGTTGCCACCACACCAAGTGATAAAAATGTTTCAGTGCTGGAAAATAGAAAACGTAATCAAATGTAATCAGTTACATTACTTTAATAAAGTAATTGAAAAGTTACTTGTAATTTGTCACCTATTACATTTCTAAAGTAACCTTCCCAACACTGTCCATATGGCAACAACAAAGTAGTTAAAGATGCACTGTAATACAGTTTGTTGTTATGGGAAGAAGGAGGCGGGAACTGGCGAACATTTAAAAAACTTGAATAAATAAATAAATAAACAAAATGAAAGTAATGCGGGCAGCCCCTCATGGATGGCTGCCACGCACACACATAATAAAACACAACGTAAAGTCCAGGCCTGGTCCTCTCTCATTCTTCACTGGTGTCGCTCGTCCTTATATGCCTCCGAGCTCCTTCATGAGAGGACTCACGACCAGTGTGCCTTGCAGGAACCATGTAAATTTAAACAAAAATGTATGCACAAAGTTGTCTATGAAGGATCTGAAATAGTTGAAATTGTATGATGTGGAGGGTTCTCATCACTACCGCGACCATACCATAATGTACTTTTTAAAATAGCCTTAATGGGATAGTTCACTCAAAAATGAAAATTACGCCATAATTGACTCACCCTAAAGCCATCCTAGGTGTATATGACTTTCTTCTTTCAGAGTTATATTAAAAAATGTCCTGGCTAATCCAAGCTTTATAATGGATGAGTGAATGGCATAAGTGAATGGCAGCCCAAAATTTGAAGCCCAAAAAAAGTGTATACATCCATTCTAAAAGTATTCCAACGGGATAGTGAAGGCCTTCTGAAGCGATGCGTTTGTGTACGAAAATCAATATTTCAATATATCAATATTTAACATGTTATAAAGTAAAATATCTAGCTTCCACTAGACCGCCTTCCGTATTCAACTTACGTAAAAAGCGTAACTGGCATGACGTATACTCTTATAATGGATGGATGCACTTTTTTGGGCTTCAAATTTTGGGCTGCCATTTACTGCCATTATAATGCTTGGATTAGCCAGGCCATTTACACCTCTGATTGTATTCATCTGAAAGAAGAATGTCATATACAACTAATTTTCATTTTTGGGCGAACTATCCCTTTAACTATTACATTGTGTAAAGCATCGCTGTTACTCATATTGATGTGGCATCATACGGCATGAGCTGAGTGGACCCAGTTACATCACGCAGCCAAAGAAAATGTGCAGGAACCAGAAGTCTCCAATACAAGAAGGCAGAATAGGCAGTATTGTTCAATCAGGGGAAAGAAGGAAGTGACAGCATGTTAAAGATGACATACAGATGCTGATGAGCTAAAAAGTTATTTCAGTCCAGCTGAACAGTCAGCAGTGTCTGCTCACCTCAGCTCAGCTCTTGTGTGTGTATGAGAGAGGATGTATTGTCAAGTTGCACATTGATGTTCATTTGCATCTTCGAAAATTGGTGCCGCTGTCTTGATGCTGCTTTGTAGGTCAATGTCGCGTAAAACACTTGAGGTGTTTTTCTCAGCAGGAAGTGGGAAAGTACAGTTCATGTGAGATTTATGAAATAGGAACATTGAATAATTGATGAAGTGGAGGTGCTCTTCCCTGACTCGTTCTTCTGTAGCTATGCGGGACCCACAGGCTTTTAATGCATTTAACTCTAGAGAGGCACACGACAACAGGTTTTGTTATGTGTGAAGCAGGACATAAAACAAAAATCTCTTGCATTCTCCTACTTTTAAGCATTTTTGTATCAGAAAATGTTTATTTGTGAAGAATGATCGATACTCACACCAGAGGCAAGATTCACAATTGGGCTACATTTACGTTGTTGCTGCGGGTTGTTATTCCCACCTCCCCCAGAACGTACAACTTTGGCACTTCAACGCCCCAAAAAATTGGGCAGCACGTGGACAGTTTTTCTGTCAGGACCACTATCGTCAAATATGATTGATTGACTATTAGCATATAGTTTGGATTGCCGGTATGGTTCTGTTCTGGGCAAGAACTTCCTGCGCATCCATGCAGCCTAGCATGGATAAGAGCAGGGAGAGCAGCGATAAACCCCCCTTAGAGTAAATGGAACAGAACCAACATAATGTATTGCAGATATCATTAATGTTGATATTAAATGTACAAAATAATTAAGAAATTTAATCTGATTCAAGGGGAATTAGAATATCAAATCCTGACTGACGAGAGGAGGAGCTGGGGATGGAGGAAGGTAAATGAGCTCTGGAGAAACACGACAGCTGCTGATAGTACTGAGGAGCAGTCTCTGCTGTGATAGACGTCGTATTCCTATAGGTAGATGTGATCAGCTGACAGTCAGCTGATGCGAGCTTGACTGATGTGACCTGCAAAATGAAGTATACCATAGACTGTAAAAAAATATGGACGTAGTGTCCATATTCAGGATTCTGAAGAGCAGTTTTGAAGTATAATTTGAAGTAGGGTCGAGCTGGCCGTTGCCATCTTGGCAGCGTGTCACTCCCAGATAACAGAAAACGGGCAAAAAGGCAGGACGTGGGCGGAGCTGGGGTGACGTGATGACTAACAGACAGCAGACAAACGGCAATCCACCTGTCACTCAAAGTGGCCACGCCCTTAATTATGCAGAACTTTAAGGGTAAATTAATGAGTTATAAAAAAAATCATGCCCCTCACAGTTGTCATGAAGATCTAAATTAGATATATAGACCAAAACCACAATTTGTACCAGGCTTTAAATATGTTTTTTTTCTGCTGTAAAGTTGGGCATTTTAACATGGGGCTCAATGAGATTCTGCTCCCTTTTGGAGCCTGTCTCTAGCGGCCAGTCGATGAATTGCAGTTTAAGTCACTTCTGTATTGGCTTCAAGAGAAACTGGGGGAGGTTGCCGCTTGAAGTATACCCAGGCCTTAAAAGTGCACTATGCAGGATTTTCCCAACAAAAATAAAGTATAAAGTATATCGCACAAATAGAATTCCTCACAATCATTAATTATGCTCCACTAGAATTTGTGTCTACAGAGACATTGTCCTCTGCCTATATTTTCTTATTTTATTCTTCTATTGCTGTGCTCGGGGACATTTCTTGGCTGCAACCTTTGGCCACAGGGTGTGACGTCTGTGTCTGAAGCTCGGGATGCTTTGCTAAATTGTCATACCCCTGACACAAAAACAATTTGCAAATGTTGCTGTTGCTATCACACATAATTATTGTTTATTAGCAAGCTAGACTGAAGATGGCTAACCTCGCCGGAAAATTACAACCAGTCATCTAATTATTAAGGTTACTGTTCTTTCAAATACACACAAATAATGCCATTTATACATGATAAACATGATATTTGAAAAAATACTTGCAAAACACCACATCACTCATCTTCCCGCAGGTAGTCCGCTCTTGAGTCACTGTCTCATGTGATGCTGGTGCAGGTTGGGCTGCATGTGTTTCTGGCAACTGATATGATGTCAGGAACAGGGGGCGTGGCTTCTGGCTTGAGTCCGCTAGTAATTTGGGCCTAGAATATCCAACCACACCCTAACTCTATCCACAACTCTATCCCTCCACCCCATTAGACGTCCAGAGAGGTGGACCTGGATGTCATTTGATTCTGCAGTGAGCACCACTTGGAAAAAAAGGCACCTTTAAAAATCATCTCTACAAAAACAAGTCAAATAGGGGCCTTGTTTTTAATTTTATAATTAGTTACAACATCATTTTCAGCAACATTCAGCACATACGAGAGACGCCAAGTGCTAAACTCCCATCAAGCCAGCCCTGATGAATATAGTGTGCTTGCTTGTTATGATTATTATGGTAATCAACAGGAAGCACAAAAAGACGGTCTTTGAGCTGTTTTAGGAAAAAAACACCAGAGCCTGTCATTGACTTCTTATGAAAAAAAGATTATTATAATTTTTTTTAAAGAAAATATTTAAGAATATCTTTCAAGAATTGCACTAGGATCATTCTTATGATTTTTTTTTTTTTTTTTAGAATTTGTCTAATTTCTTAATTTGTTGTAAAAAGATTTTCATGAATCTGACCCCTGCACATCTTATGCTGCCTTTATGTGCTATCGGAATTGTCATAAATACTAGTTTCCTAGTAGTTTCCTAGTTAAAAAATGGACATGAATGCCCTCTCAAGTCAAATCATGACTTCAGAAGTGGGAAGTAGGACATTTACAATATCATGTGAAGGCGTTAATTACAAGACATTTCAGTCAAATGCTGCGTCCTAATTCGCATACTATCCGTACTAAATAGTATTCGAAAATAGAATTAGTATGTCCCAAATCGTAGTATGTTGAAAAGAGTATCCGGTTGTTAAGTCTGACGTCACGCGGCAGCGCTTCCGGGTCCAACCGCTCTCGCATGCCACAAGAAAAACAACAAACGGTGCTAATATACAGACACAATGTGGTGTAATACTACAAAAAAAAAAAAAAATTATAATCATAACCTTTATCTCCATACCAAAATTCCAGATGTCCAGACAGTGATTCATCTTTTATAAATCGTTAATATTAATGTCTGTGAAGCTGTGAGCACAGAGACTGTTGTGTAGACTGTAAGTATTTAAAATGTTTAACTTTTTTAAATGTTTGATGTTTAATATGAATAAATAGCGCTCATAAACGGCCGTCAATGGCATTCTCAAGTGAAACGAGTTGAGGCTTTGAACCAGAAACGGCGTTCCTTATGTCACGACTTAACAAGCGGATTCCAAAGATACCCGGATGGTCTACTATTTTCCGGTCAGAATTCTGCAGATCGACGCACACTCCAACGGTTGATATTGCCCACAACACACTGCGAGTTGGACGAGGATTGATTAGAACTACAAACGCGGATAAAAAGTGTCAAAAAACTACAAACGTGATGGATGTGCGAGTCCGACGGTTAAGTAGAGAGGTTTATATAAAGGGGTTTGAGTGATCAATTATCAGTATTTAACCTGATGATATTTATTCAATGTTATCCACATTATATTTCACCTGCAGCAGCATTGTGAACTTTTGTAATGATACCTTTGGCCATTAACTTTTAAATGCATCATTATATTTAAACTGTAAACACATGAGGAGAGTCTCTGCATTAAAGATCCACAAATGGCAGATCAACGTGCTACTACATTTCTCTCCGATACGGTAGGAAATTAAACTGAATGTGGAGGGTTTTAACTGTGATGATGATTGACAGGGCAGTTTAAACAGTGACAGGATGCACGCAACTAAGTGACAGAGTCCGTTATAGATGATGTCATGTCCCAAAGCTTACATACTTTTCTGCTACACACTCAAAATTATGTACTTTTTCTTCACAAAAAGAGTACATACATTTAGTTCGTAGTATAAGTAACTTAGGCGAATTGGGATGCAGCAAAAGACTTTCTGCAGACTTTAGAAAACTCTTTTAGAATATTTGTAGCTCCATTTAGCTTTGTTTTGAATCTATTAATCTGGGACCAAGATGGGTTTTGTGCATGTTGCCCACTTGGGTCCCACCTAGTGGCAGGTGCAATCATAAAATGAACATGGGGCCATTATGGAACCCGCGGACAATCCTATATGGGCCCCACATACAAATGTTAACTGGGTTCCTTGTTGTTTATATCGCTAAATACAACCTAATCATCACCATAATATCTTTTATTATCTAATATTGCCTATCACATTAATCTGACTAAATCGCTATCGCTAGCATAACACATTAGCATTTTGCCAGTGGTGGCGTTTCACAAAAACTTAGGGTATGGCATGAGTCCTTTTGGCCATACAACAACGACATTCCCAAATAACAAAATGTGGACAAAAATCCACTAAAAGAACTTAAAAACAGACTTAACAACAATACAAAATCAACGCAAATGCTGAAACATCCCTATAATTCACTGTGTCCCAACCATGTGAGAAATGATCTTCTCCATGTTAATCAGAGTTTTTTTGTACTAACCAGCCGCAACGGCGATTCACGAAGATTCTGTTTTATAAACACTCGGTGGCGTTGTGGCTGGAACAACATACAAAGTATGACGAGTGCAGATTATGTGCTTTATTTAATGTAAAAAGAATTTAAAGTGAGTTTGAATATCATTTTTGTGACCTTTTATAGACATAGCCTTACTGAAAGCAACAATGGATAATTCCCTTCAGATCTTGAAAAAAATTAAACGAAACAACTATGTTCAAACCGTCAACTCAAGGTGAGCAAAAAGTGTATTCTATGATAAAGTCAAGCAGTATGTATTTTTAATCATGCTAAAATGGCGTAAGATTTAGGAATTCGATATTGTACTTATTAATTTTGTTGCGAATGCAGTCAGTGCGCTTGTAGAGAGAGCCCACCCACACGCTCTTCTGATTGGCTGTGATTTTTGATTGATTGATCTCGAGTCGAGTTTGGTTTGCTGCTGAAAACCTTGTCACATTGGACATCGCGCCTGGTTGGACACGGCGTTAGGCTCAGGCTGTTTAAATTTGCTTGTTTTAACTAACGAGCGGCATCATGAGCTGTTTATATCCCCTGCTTGTCTGAATGCCAGGGTATGGCAACTGCCACACTCTGCCATACGTAAACACGCCCCTGCATTTCGCTAGCCTTTTAACTTGTCATTCGTGCTTGCCGTCTCCCTTCAACACAGCCCTGAATGTCATTTCACCCCCGTGAAGGCCTCATCGACACGACAGCCATCGGCACAGACCCTCAGCAAAGACCATGAGAACCAGACAGGTCCTCCACACTGACCCTATGGCCAGCTTCAGCTCCATAACGGCGTGATGAATCCGATCTTCAAGCAGAAGGAACTGATCGAAATATTTTTAATGATACTAAACCACAATCTGACTTCTGACTTGTGATGCATCCTGAATCATAATCAAACCATGTTCATTTGCTGGCCTGAGTAGAACTGCCCAACCGAGCCTGGTTTATCCCAAGGTTTTATCTCCATTTTGTCACCTGATGGAGTTTGGGTTCCTTGCCTCTGTCGCCTCTGGCTTGGTAATCTTAGTATGAATAAGTTTGAAATCTTCTGGTATAGCTTATCTATTAACACGGCACTATGATTTTCTTGAAAATGTACTATGGCATCACCACAGTATTCTTTGAAGTGCAATGGAGTCTTATGTAAAATTAAAAACACATTGCCTAAGTTAAAAGAAGTTCATTAGACCTTGTGCTTCTTTTCATTCCACTGACCTGCTTCTCGCATTTTTAACAGCAACGCATTCTTTGTGAACTGGCCCTTACATTGTAGCAATGACTTTCGGCTGTGTGGGATGTAGTTGCTATCTATTAATGTCACTTACTCTTCAGTTTGGTTTCATGAGGTCTGTCATCTCACTTTCCTGACATCCTCTGTTTTGCATTATAATATTTGTGCAAGACACACACACACACACACACACACACACACACACACACACACACACACACACACACACACACACACACACACGCCGACCGTCTAAAGCACAGAGATTTGTGTAAGCGGTCGTTAGCAAGGATAATCTGCACTAGACAAGCTGTAAGAGGAGGGGAAGTGGCAGTGTGTGTGTGCATGTTGCTGGAACAGATCTGTCACACACACCCTGCCACTTCCCCTCCTCTTACAGACATTTTATACACACACATACACTGTAAACAATTACAAGCTGATCAGGACAGATCAAATACATAATATATGGGTATGCAAATACAGTGTTAAATTAGTTCCTGTGGCTTGACTGGCAGCACACGGTGGTTTAAATCTTAGGAAACGCATTAAAAAAAGAAGAAAAATGGGCACTGGATGCTCTGTAAGTTATGCTGAATAAAAGCCTACACTTATTTTTTTATCATTATTAATTATATTTATTTTCTGAAGAAAATATATCTCTAGCATGTTGTCAGAACGTTGCTCTGTGGTTGTTGAGTGCTGTTTTTCTTTTGGTATTTTATTTAGGTGCATAATATAAATAATATAATATAGTAATACTATAATTTATATAATATATACTTTTTCACAGAAAATGTTTAAACTTCTTTTAATCTAGTGCATTGCAATATAAAAGCTACTTTAATTAAAAACTTTTTATTTTTAAACTTAATTACATTATAATGTAATATTGCAAACAATATTTTTTCTTGTACTTTCCAACTAGGATATCATGCTAATATTTTTTCTCACACAGAATAAAATGGTATTTATACATTTAAACTATACAACTGCCTCATAATTGGGTCATTGGGCAAATTGGGTTTGAAATATTCTGGTATAGCTTATTAAAATGGCACTTACAAAAAAGTACCATACTAATACTATGACCAGTGTTAATACTTGTGCTTGGCAAACTCTGCTAATGTTGAAATGTGTGCATACTCTGCATGTTTATGTGTGTGTTTAATATGTTTTTGTAACCAGCAGTATCTAGATGCATAAAAGCAACATGGCTTGTGTGGGTTTAGTGCAGTTACCCAGCTGTGGAACAGAGAGATGCTTTGTACCTGATACAGATAAAGGAGGTTTACCTCATGCTGTGATGTTTATAAGAACCCTGTCTCCCCCCCGCCCTATCTTTCCATCCCTTTCTCTATCCTCTATTTTTCTCAGAATTCCCTTGAGAAGAAATAAAATTGACTTCATACCTTGTTACTGATAGACCTGTTGGTCAGAGAGAAAGAGAGTGAAAGAGGGAGAGTGAAGAAAGAAAGAGACAGAGAGAAAGTCCGCAGCATAAGACAGTAGCAGAGAACGGGCTTAAATTGAAAGTTCAGCCAAAAAATGAAAATTCTGTCATCAGTCACTCATCCTCATGTACTGTTTCAGTCTGCTTTTGTATGAGATTTAAGTTAGGATTTTTTTTAATCAATATTGAAAATACACAGATGAGCCAAACCATTATGCCTTGGTCCTTTTTGTGCTGCTAAAACAGTACCGACCCACTGAGGCATGGACTCTACAAGACCCCCGAAGGTGTCCTGTGGTATCTGGCACTAAGATTTTAGCATCAGATCCTTCAAGTCCTGAAGGTTGTGTAGTGGATCCGTTGTGGATTGAACTTGTTGGTCCAACACATCCCACAGATTCTCAAATCGACTGAGATCTGGGGAATTTGGAGGCCAGGGCAACATCTTGAACTCTACATCATGTTTCTCATCCATTCCTGAACAATGTGTGCAGTGTGGCAGGGTGCATTATCCTGCTGAAAAAGGCCACTTCCACCAGGGAACATCATTTTCATGAAAAGGTGTACCTGGTCTGCAACAATGTTTAGGTAGGTAGCACGTGTCAATTTTGCGTCCACATGAATGGCTGGACCCAGGGTTTCCCAGCAGAACACTGACCAGAGCATCACACTCCCTTGTTGTAGTCCCACAGTGCATCCTGGTGCCATCACATCCCCAGGTAAATGGCACACATGTACAAACCCGATTCCAAAAAAGTTGGGACACTGTACAAATTGTGAATAAAAACAGAATGCAATGTTGTGGACATTTCAAATTCCAATAATTTATTCAGACACATACAACATAGATGACATATCAAATGTTTAAACTGAGAAAATGTATAATTTTAAGGGAAAAATAAGTTTTTTTTTAAAAACTTAAAAAATAAGATTTTAAATTTTATGGCATCAACATGTCTCAAAAAAGTTGGGACAAGGCCATGTTTCCCACTGTGTGGCATCCCCTCTTCTTTTTATAACAGTCTGCAAACGTCTGGGGACTGAGGAGACAAGTTGCTCAAGTTTAGGAATAGGAATGTTGTCCTATTTTTGTCTAATACAGGCTTCTAGTTGCTCAACTGTCTTAGGTCTTTTTGTTGCATCTTCCTCTTTATGATGTGCCAAATGTTTTCTATGGGTGAAAGATCTGGACTGCAGGCTGGCCATTTCAGTACCCGGATCCTTCTTCTACGCAGCCATGATGTAATTGATGCAGTATGTGGTCTGGCATTGTCATGTTGGAAAATGCAAGGTCTTCCCTGAAAGAGACGATGTCTGGATGAGAGCATATGTTGTTCTAGAACTTGGATATACCTTTCAGCATTGATGGTGCCTTTCCAGATGTGTAAGCTGCCCATGCCACACACACTCATGCAACCCCATCCCATCAGAGATGCAGGCTTCTGAACGGAGCGCTGAGAACAACTTGGGTTGTCCTTGTCCTCTTTAGTCCGGATGACATGGTGTCCCAGTTTTCCATAAAGAACTTCAAATTTTGATTCGTCTGACCACAGAACAGTTTTCCACTTTGCCACAGTCCATTTTAAATGAGCCTTGGCCCAGAGAAAACGCCTGCGCTTCTGGATCATGTTTAGATATGGCTTCTTTTTTGACCTATAGAGTTTTAGCCGGCAACGGCGAATGGCACGGTGGATTGTGTTCACTGACAATGTTTTCTGGAAGTATTCCTGAGCCCATGTTGTGATTTCCATTACAGTAGCATTCCTGTATGTGATGCAGTGCCGTCTAAGGGCCCGAAGATCACGGGCATCCAGTATGGTTTTTCCGGCCTTGACCCTTACGCACAGAGATTGTTCCAGATTCTCTGAATCTTTGGATGATATTATGCACTGTAGATGATGATAACGTCAAACTCTTTGCAATTTTTCTCTGAGAAACTCGTTTCTGATATTGCTCCACTATTTTTGGCCACAGCATTGGGGAATTGGTGATCCTCTGCCCATCTTGACTTCTTGAGAGACACTGCCACTCTGAGAGGCTCTTTTTATACCCAATCATGTTGCCAATTGACCTAATAAGTTGCAAATTGGTCCTCCAGCTGTTCCTTATATGTACATTTAACTTTTCCGGCCTCTTATTGCTACCTGTCCCAACTTTTTTGGAATGTGTAGCTCTCATGAAATCCAAAATGAGCCAATATTTGGCACGACATTTCAAAATGTCTCACTTTCAACATTTGATATGTTATCTATATTCTATTGTGAATAAAATATAAGTTTATGAGATTTGTAAATTATTGCATTCCTTTTTTATTCACAACTTGTATAGTGTCCCAACTTTTTTGGAATCGAGTTTGTACATGGTCGTCCATGTGATGTAAAAGAAAATGTGACTCATCGGACCAGACAACCTTCTTCCACTGCTCCAGGGTCCAGTTCCAATGCTCACGTGGCCATTGTAGGCGCTTCCAATGGTGGACACGTTCTTCCCATAACCATCATTCAAATTTTGTGTGACTTGTGCCACAGTAGACCTTCTGTTGGCTTGGACCAGACGGGATAGCCTTTGTTGCCCTCATGCATCGATGAGCCTCGACCTCCCAACACACGGTCGCTGGTTTGTGGTTTGTCTTCTCACCGCTGCTGACTGGGATCAACCCACAGCCTTGCTGTTTCAGAGATACTCTGACTCAGTCACCCTGCCACAACAATTTGACCCATGTCAGAGTCGCTCAGATCTTTATTCCTGCCCATTTATCCTGTATCCAACACATTGATTACGAGAACTGATTGCTAGCTTCCCATCTAATCTACCCAGACCTTAGTTTGTGGCCTTGTTAGGAGATGATCAATGATATTCGTTTCACCTGGATAATGTTTTGGCTCAGTCTGTATCGAATGATATTGGATATTCTTGCTCATTTCCCCTTTTTTTACATATAGATTACCTTTGCCGCCATCTAATGCTCACTTAAACTTTAGCTTTAAAAACACTAATTTAATAACACTGTTAAATGTAACCTTTATATCTGAATATCCATATTTCATACTTTTAACGAGGATCGGTAAACCAGGGTAAACAGCAGAATCAGAGGCAGAGCATAAATTGTGGTCATAACAGGCAATGGGTCAGGGCAGGCAGCAAACAAACGAGAATCAGAGTCCAGGCAAACAGAGATCAAGGGCAGGCAGAACAGGGTCGTAAACAGTAGTCCAAGGCAGAGTCAAAACACAGGAAAGATAACAACAGGGAATGAATGCTCAGAAATGTAGCTGGGGCAAACAAGACTTCGCAATGAGTGAGTGTGGGTGCAGAGTATATATAGGCATGGTAATGGTGAACAGGTGTGCAGTAATCAGTTCAGGAGAGGGTGCATGGGAAAAGTCAGAAATGGAGGTTAGTACTCTGGTGAGTGCAGCTTCTGGTGGTTGACGGTGGGATCTTCACCGGCGTTTGTGACAATACTGTACATTATAATGTTGTAATGC
This sequence comes from Paracanthobrama guichenoti, assembly GCA_018749465.1. Taxonomy (NCBI): domain Eukaryota; kingdom Metazoa; phylum Chordata; class Actinopteri; order Cypriniformes; family Gobionidae; genus Paracanthobrama; species Paracanthobrama guichenoti. The sequence continues at coordinate 17,000,123 of CM031966.1, read as the reverse complement.
CTAAATTCGCTTGAAGTGCGAATCACTTACATTATATCACTTACATTAATCGTTAATGTATTTAGACAAAATAGTGTACAATTTTTATTTTGTCCGTTTACTGGTTATTAGCTATAACATAACATGTCTAAATGTCATCATCTATTATCTGTAAGGTTTGTGTTTTGTCGCTACAGGCATTCTCTTTGATTTACAATCCCACACAGATGAAGCGCTAATGCCACCATTCATTCTCCAGCAGCGGATAGCAGGACAAACGGCGTTTAGAGCTGATATTGTAAAAGGTCTATCCATCCGTCTGACACAGACAATGAATATAAATGTTGAACATTTCTGTTACCCACGCTGCAGTCAGAATAAAGTGAAGAGAGAGTGCCGTTATAGACTGCATTTGTTAAAGAAACGTTTCATGTGGTTGGAAGACAGCATGCAATAAAAATGTTAAGGAGGGAGTGGATGAGAGGTGCTGATGTAGATGTAACACTACATATTTGTGGCTCTCAGACATGCTGGGTTCCTAAGAGTCTGACAAATTTAATTTCACAGCCTGCAGAACACGCATAAATGTGCACGCATGCACACACACGTATATGCACGCAAATGGTAAGCATACTGACATTTACATGGACTGTTCTAGCAATGGCAGTCACAGCATCCACATGGAACTGGCTAAATCAAGCATTACCAGAGAGAAAGTGAACAATGGCTTTTAATGTAGAAAGAGTTTGTCATTATTCCTAGATTAAGTTCTTGTGAACTTTTAATGAGTCGCCCTTACAAAAAAGTACTGTGGTGGTAACCGTATAGTGATGGTATATGCTTTGTTGTACTTCAAAGAATACCATGCTGTTCCCATAGTATATTTTCATTAAAATCATAGTAATGTTAATAGATAAGTTATACAAGCGGATTTACTTTTTTTAAATGGGTCACAACATGGATTTTGTTTTCATGGATGTTCCTTGAGGTTCATTTATAATGTTAATAAAGTTTTTTGCGTGCACACACACACACACACACACACACACACACACACACACACACACACACACACACATACATACACAGATCAGACGTAACATTATAACCTGACTGGTGACACTGATTATCTCTTCATCATGGCACCTGTTAGTGGGTGGAATATATTAGGCAGCAAGTGAACATTGCAGCTCTTGTGGGGTGTTCCCGGTCTGCAGTGGTCAGTATCTATCAAAAGTGGTCCAAGGAAGGAACAGAGGTGAACCGGCGACAGGGTCATGGCTCATTGATGCACGTGGGGAGCGAAGGCCGGCCCGTGTGGTCCGATCAAACAGACAAGCTACTGTAGCTCAAATTGCTCAAGAAGTTAATGCTGGTTCTGATAGAAAAGTGTCAGAATACACAGTGCATCGCAATTTGTTGCATATGGGGCTGCATCGCCACAGACCAGTCAGGGTGCTCATGCTGACCCTTGTCCACTGCCAAAAGCGTCAACAGTGGGCACGTGAGCATCAGAACTGGACCATGGAGCAATGGAGGAAAGTGGCCTGGTCTGATGAATCACGTTTTCTTTTATATCACATGGATGGCCTGGTGCATGTGCATGGCTTACCTGGGGAACGCAGGGTATGTGAAGAAGGCAAGCCGGTGGAGGCAGTGTGATGCTTTGGGCAATGGGAAACCTTTGGTCCGACCATCCATGTGGATGTTACGTTGACACATACCACCTACCTAAGCATTGTTGCAGACCATGTACACCCTTTCATGGAAACGGTATTCCCTGGTGGCTCAGCAGAATAATGCGCCTTGCCACAAAGCAAAAATGGTTCAGGAAAGGTTTGAGGAGCACAACAATGAGTTTGAGGTGTTGACTTGGCCTCCAATCTCAATCCAATCGAGCATCTGTGGGATGTGCTGAACAAACAAGTCCGATCCATGGAGGCCCCACCTCGCAACTTACAGGACTTAAAGGATCTACTAACATCTTGGTGCCAGATACCACAGCACACCTTCAGGGGTCTAGTGGAGTCCATGCCTCAATGGGTCAGGGCTGTTTTGGCAGCAAAAGGGGGACCAACACAATATTAGGAAGATGGTCATAATATTATGCCTGATCGATGTGTGTGTGTGTGTGTGTGTGTGTGTATATATATATATATATATATATATATATATATATATATATATATATATATATATAGTGTGTATATGTCTATGTATATGTGTGTGTATATAAGTCTTCAGCTCAACAGCCACTGTTGATTGTCTAACTTCATTGCATAGGAAACCATATCAGCATCCACTCAGTATTGAACGTGAATAAGTGTTTTGAAAACATTATCCATTTACTTTCCATTATGTCATTTACTGACAATGCTTTATGAAATCATTTATATAGTTTGTAATGAAGCTGCTGTCAGATCCAATACAGCTGACTGCTTAATCTTTCAACAAAAGCTTCTTTGCAAACTCTCCATTACACTGTGCCTCGTTTGCAAAACAAAATGCTCTGAACAAACATATAATCTTCTGACGCGAACCGGGACACCATTAAAATAAACCATCCAGGTGTTTCTGACGCCGGGGTCCTTTTTAAGGCTGTACAGAGACGCAAACAAACATTAAAGCAAACGTTCTTTCTCTCTTCCATTTGTCCTGCTGTCGATAGACTCAAGTGCGTGGACTATGTCACATTTAAATGGTGTATACTGTGACCATCTGTGTATACTGTAACCAACCAGTGTAGACAGCATCAGTGATTACGAGTTCTATTTGCTTTTGACACGATGCAACACTCACATCCAGTATCCACAGTTTTACTATGGGAGGCACTTCTGGTTTGAGGAAGTTCCAACTCTAAAAGACTGAAACAAATAATTTCAAATCATAAAGTTGCGTTACTAATAATACATATCAGTTGGTTTGACTGGATGAGCTGTAAAATTTCCTTCATGTTCAGACTCATGTTCAAGAGAATAACGTAATGTGACATGGTATATGTGGCGAGGTAGACGAGCGAGAGACATGGGAGAAGCGAGCAAAGACCGGTGCGTGATTGAGAAAGAGCGTCACCTGCGAGTCACACCGGTCTCGAGTCTCCTCATGAGAAGGTGTGACTCGCAGGTGACGCTCTTTCTCAATCTCGCACCGGTCTTCGCTCGCTCCTCCCATGTCTCTCGCTCGTCTACCTCGCCACAGTATAGAATATAGGCCTATAGCAAGAGCTCTTTTCATTCACTGCATTCTTTTCCTCCTGATTATTTTCTTTTTCATTCCGCTGTAACAGTATGAAAAAGGACAACACATACTGCGCATTTGTGGTCTGTTCTCCCATTTTAATTTACAGTGTGTCCCATAATTCACTGGAATGCACTAAGAATCTCTCATTTTTCTCCCCAAATCCTCATGACTTTCTAGGTTTGTTTTCACATGGATGCTTTAAAATTGAATACGCTAATTTGAATATACTACCGGATTTCTACTTGTACAAAGCTTAATGCTAATCGCTGAAGTAACCCTTTAACACTTCCGTAATATTGCTGTGGAAATAGGGGTTATTTATGGTCTGTTGTAGTAATTTGTAAATGCTTTTACACTTTTAATTATACTTTTAATGGTTGAAGGGCGAATAGAATAATGTCTTATTCTACCCAGTTTTTTGAAAATGCTTATTGCGTTCATTTACAAACCTCTTACTGGTTGTTTACAGTTTTACAGAAGTTACTCCTATAATTCGCGCAAAGTGTTATGAGGGAAAAAGGTGGAGGCTAGTGTCAGTCGTTAAGCGACTGGTGCCATGATGTATAACTAACAGTCAATGGCTTGCTGTGGAAGCAGGCATATGAAAATATATTTGCCTGTGTGACGTCACAAATCCCACAATATCAAAACAAGATATTTTGATTAAATAAATGCGTTGTTTATAATGAGGAGGACGTTTTAAGCTATGAAACTTGCAGGATGGTTTATACAAAGACCTCTTACAGTATGTCAAAAGATTTGATTTCTCATGTCATGACCCTATAATAATGTTGCCCAAATATGATGATCCCATTACAAGGAGCTGTATATTTTAATGTGTATGTATGTATGTATGTGTGTATATATATATATATATATATATATATATATATATATATATATATATATATATATATATATATATATATATATATATATATATTTCTATATATATATATATATATAATATATATAACTATAAATATATATAACCTTTATTCTGTGTAAGAAAAATTGTAAGCATGATATTATAAGTAAATATATTGTTTGCAAAATGAATATAATTAATTGAAATAAAATGAGCTTTTATATTGTAATCGTACTACAGCAAAATAAATGATTCAAAGATATAATTTTATCAAATATCAAATAATATTTTAAAAAAAAAAAAAACATTTCCATTCCAATTTAAACTGTTTTTTTTTTTAAATATAAAGATTCACACATATACACATGTTCCAAAATAGTGATGAAAATCTAGAAATATATAGTATTTATATATAGTATTCTTTCTTTTAAAAAATATGCAATTCTTTTTCTACAGTTAAAAACGTAACTTATTAGTAGAATAAAAAAATCTAAAATTGACATATCCAGTCTTTAGAATTGTTTTTCTTTTTATTTTCACTTTTTCCCTGTTGAAATTATCTGTGGATCCCTGGTGGTCCCCGGAACCCACCTCAATGGGTGTTTGGTGATTTTGTGAATGTGTAGGTGTGTGTGTAATTGTGCTGACATTTACTTACTTCCTGTTTGCTGAGGATTACCTACAGCGCTGTCAATTTGGCAGTAGCTCTCTCTCTCTCTTTCTCTCGCTCTCTCTCTCTCACGCACACACACACACACACACACACACACACACACACGCACACGCACGCACACACACAAACAAACTCTCACACCAATGGGGTTTAGTTTTATTTTTTGGCTAACAAATGTTTCACCCTCAAAGATGAGTGTTAACATATGCCATGGGAATGTGTAAACACAACTTCTTGTGGTGCCAAACACCAAATTACTTAAATCTGTTGAATTTGGCAGCCTATTTCCGACTTGTGTGGGAGAAAAATAAAAGCCAGAGTCTTCAAAACTGTCTGGCCACACACGCTTGGTTACATCCCAAAACAAGATCTGCTTTTCCTTAAGGAAATACAAGAGTTTGCAAGGCAGCAAAAGAATAGTGTTAACATTTTAGGTAAGTTAGACTTCAAAATGCTTTTTTTTAATTTATTTTACTTTATATTCAACAAAGAATCCTGAAAAAAAACTGTATCACAGTTTCCACAAAAATATTAAGTGGCACAACTGTTTTCTACATTGAATTGTTTCCCTGAGCACTAAATCAGCAATTAGAATGATTTCTGAAGGATCGTGTGACATGATACTGAAAATTCAGTTTTACATCACAGTTATAAATTGCGTTTTAAAATATATTTAAAAATCTTACTGACTCCAAACTTCTGAATGGTGCAAAATAAGGCCAATCACAATGCAGTGTCTAAATATTATGCTGACATCATTGTGTTGGGTAGATTTTTGTTCCACACTGCACTGTCCTAGTCTGACTCTTGACCATGCTCCTCTTTCTCTGGCAATATTACAAAGCAATAATGTGTTAATTCAAAAACAGGGCATTAGGGACCGATCAGTCTGTGTTTATGAGTGCCTGTGTGCCAACGTGATGTAAGAGGTCAAATTCCAGAGCCTTATTGAACAGCACCCCAGAGGAAACTGCACAAACTGGAAAATGATTGGGAAGCTGGATGAAGATGAATGATTAAAAACAGATGGAAGGAGACGATGCAGAGGAGTAGAGAGAGATTGAAATGGCACTCAGGTGAAAAACTGATTTATAGTGGTTTGAAAGTTTAATGTGAATGTCTGTCATGTCCTTCTCCCTGAATGTCATCTCTCTACTCCTCATGAGTTTCGTTGTCTCCACTTCCTGCGAAAAAGGAAGTTATTTATTGTTTCATCAAAGGTCTCTGTGTCTTATAATAAGGTGGTAACAGATTTAGCCAATCAGCAGACTGTATTATATCTACGACAGCCAGAGCACAGGGGGGACTTGTGTCTGACAGATGGCTGTGGTGTGTGTGTGTGTGCGCATGTATGTTCACACTTTGTATGTGTCGCTGGATGAAATGTTGCAGCTTTATGTGTGTATGCGAGCATATTCTTATTCGTTTGTATTTAAACACATGGATGTATTTTTCTCTGTCTTATCTAGCAGACATGCATGTAATGTGCGCGTGTGTTGGCTGCAGCTCCAGAGATGCCAGGTGGTCAGTGTGTAAAGGCTATATCACAGTGTGTTTTTCAGAGCAGCCGTTGACCACCCTGCTCTCCACACAGCCCAGCAGGTCAGTGCCTCTGCCCTCTGCACACACCAGCCAGTCAACAAACCCCTCGACCACAAATACAAGATGAAACTGAGTTTATCCTGAAGCCACTCTGGACTTCAACACATTGTGACCATTTGTGACTAAGAGAGTAAAAGGCTGTTTACACAGGATGCATTCTTGTGTTCATATTTGCTGTTTTGTAATTGCGTATCTATGTAAACACATACAAGATTGACTTCTGAGATGCATCTTGCTGCCATTAGATGCCATATCAAGTTAAACCTGTCATGACAAGTGTTTGGAATGGTAATGGATATGACAATATTGATATGTTTGGTCTTGGCGGAATCTGCTACGGCTGCTGCTGTTATTGCTGCTGCTGCAGAGCAAGTACGGGACTTGCTACTGCAAATACATATACAACACCCTGATGTTAGCAAATAAGACATGCTGCTGCTGTACAATATAGCGTACATGAATTACCCATAGCAGATCTATATGCAATCGGTCCAACTCGACCTGCTCCAAGTGGGATTCGAACTGGGCCTCTGCCGTGGGAGAGGGATGCGCTTAAAAGGAAGCTAAAGGCTGGAGCATCTACCGCCAGTCGCTAGTGGACCTCTTGGAAATCAGGGGAGTGAGGTTTACATGCACAGCTCTTACTGGCTTACGTCACTCACCCCCCTAAACCTCACTCCCATCCAGGTCATGGCACCAAACTGGCCCAACGTTGGCCCAACTTGACCCGCTCCGAGTGGGATTCGAACCGGGGTCTTTGGCATGGGAGCCGGGTGCGTTAACAACTCTTACTGGCCTCTTACTTCCGTTACATATACAGGTGGAGCTGGGGAAGGTGAAGGGTCTCTGAAAGCGCACTGCAACAGAAAATGCTGATTGAGTATTTAAAGGTTAAGCATCGAGTTCATTGGCTACTGATACAGCAGGAACCAATCAGCTGTGCTATATAGAGAGTGATTGCAAGCAGATTGAATCAAGTAGGAGGGAGAGTGGAGAATCTGGAGTGGTTTCATGACTGAACTTTGTATATATACCATTTTTTTTAAATGTGCATCAACTTTACTTGTAACGCTCGTTTTGTAATGTTTAAAGGGGTCATGAATTGAGAAATCAACTTTTCATTCAGCCTTTGATATATAAAAGTTCATCGTGATATAAAAATATCTTGTAAGTTTCGGAGCTGAAAACTTCCTTGTTAGTCAAAGAAAAGCTTTTATTGACACCAGGCCCAACAAACGCTCATTCTCAGAATGTGCCAAACTGTGACGTCAGAGTGTGGTGAAACACTGCCTCAACAGAAACGGATAAACGGATTGCGCTACCAAGCAATAAACATGCCGAAGATAGCAAGATATTGTGCTGTGCCTGGTTGTGGAAGAACACATTAGCTGCATAAGCTTCCTTCGGATTCTAATATTATGAGTGTGTGGTTGAACTTTATTTTTAATGAAGTTCCAGCTCATGTGGGTAAGACATTACACGTTTGTTTTCTCAATGTGTTGCTTTTGAAGCAACACACTTAAGTGAGTAAAAAAGTGTTTTTTTATATGTGATAGTATTGCATTGTTACAGATTGTTTGATATCTATTGATTATGTGTATGTGTCTAACTGAACATAACTTAGCACGCTGTCACAGGCTGGAGAATCCTTTATTTGAGGTGTTTGAACATGTATGAGCTAGGGCTCGCAAAGCCCAACGTCCTGGGGCTATGTGTTTTCCAGACGGGATACCAAAACGGAAGTTCGTCAGCAGGCCGGTGAATCTTAAATAGTGAAATAACATTCCTTTCTTGATGTGCGTTGTTCACTCTCTTGACTTGATATTTGAAGGAAAAATACAATCTCGAAAGTTTTGATCATGCTTTGATTTGTCTGGCGTGTGTGTGTGTGTGTGTGTGTGTGTATTAGTGATGGACGGTTTGCAGTTATATCCACCGATTGGGTGAACCAAGTAATAACAAATAACATTCCAATTAATTGCAGGGGAAGAGAGATACATTTTTGTGTTTATAAATCATGAGATTTGCAATTTGAGATAAATCATTCAGGTTGCTGTTTTCCCACACGCTTTCAAAACAATTGAACTGGCTTTATATATATATATATATATATATATATATATATATATATATATATATATATATATATATATATATATATATATATATATATAAAGCCAGTTCATGACCCTTTAAATAAAGGGGAAAAAATCTACCAGGGTAAAGATTTGATCCTTTTTCTTCCAGTGTGATTTGTCTGTTCAGACCATTGCATAACAAAACAAACTGAATGAATGTGTGGGTGGCACTTATGGAAAATCCAAAAAGTCCCCTGTTATGCCGAACACAATGCTTGTCATGGAGAAGGAAGGAAGTGAAATTAAAAGTATTTACATGTTTTCAAACAGCCATTCACATTTTTGTATTCACAGTGTTGTTTATCACTGTTTATCATGTTTAACACCAAATACAAGAGTGCAGAGACAAGAGAGCCGGTTCCTCTGATATTCACTGTCGCTCAGCAAAATAGTCAGTTTGTCAGCGCCACCAAGTTCTAGTTTTATGTAACATTAGGGACTGTGAGTCCTATGATTTCTGCTATGGTTTAATATTCACAAACATAGTCCACATTGCGATTTATTCAGTCCTACTTTTGATTTATTAATCCAAAATTCTGTGACATTCCGTGTTATACAGTAAAGTACATTTTTAAGACTGGATTCTGCAATTCCGTCAGCATGTTCCGCAAAAAATCTGCTATTTATGTACACTGTGTTCCAAATTATGATGCAAGTAACATATCAGTTGGATTTTGGTTAAATAAGCATTCAGTTTTTTTTTTTTTTTGTATCAATCTCAGGCAAGTTTGTTAAATAGTTTGCCAGGTCTTCTTGGGTAAATAGTAAACCTAGGTAAATTTTGGTAAATTTAAAACCTATTTAAAGTGGTTGTTCCACACTGTTTAGTCACAGTTCTCAAGCAATATGTGGAGGAAGAAAAATCTCTCTAAAGATGAAAAGCATGAAATTGCGAAATGTCTTGCAAAAGGCATGAACATATTTTGAGAAAACTGAATAGAGATTATCAAACTGTCAAAAGTAAGTGATTAAGGAAAGTTTCTGTATTAAAAATTGTATTAAAAAGGGCAGCTATAAAAAAGCCACTGTGTTCATTTTAGTAGTAATATGTGCCCTTGAGGTGCTACTATGAACTTCTACGGTACAAACTTGTTTAAGGGTACTGCCCCAGTGAAAAACTGTTGTACCTCTGTTTTTTCTGTGAGTATGTGGTTGCTAGACTGTTCTTAGTGGTTGCTAGGGGTTCTGGTGGGTTACTGGCTGATATACTGATATACCTTTATCAATGTCGGCATGTGAGATTTTATATTTAAGACTAATTATTTATCTCACTACAAAAGGAACACAGAGTGCTGCTCAGGGACTTCCGAGAACACTTGAGTGATCTATTGAATCGTTTCTGAACTAAAATGAGTCAGACTTCTACTTATCTATGTTTAGGAAACTGCTTCACTGTTGAACTGATTATTATTTTATAATGAGGCAGATTAAAGAGAGGAGTTGGGAATTTACTGGGGAAAGTAATTGAGTCTTTTTCTTTTTTTTGTACTGTGAAAATTTAACAATCATTTCAACATTTCTAAGAAAATCTGAGTACGTGTAATTTAATACTTTGCTGTTGTAGGTCATCATCAACCATATATATATATATATATATATATATATATATATATATATATATACACACACACACACACACACACACACACACACACACACACACACACACACACACACACACACACACACACACACACACACAACCAGCAGATGACATTTCCCTCTACAGATCTGTCTCTGACACACTGACATGGATAACAAATAACCTATAATCCCCTGGGCGCCAACTCCAAATGTCACTTATCAGATGAGTGAAATTCAATTTCATTATAATATATAAAACATTAGCAGAAATTGAATCATCAAATTCCTTACAGTTGGCATTAATTTGTGTGTTATCCAATTTGCCATTTGTTTAATGAGGGGCTGTGGATTACCATTTCCTTTTTTGTCTGTTTGTTTTAATTTGTTTTGTTTTTTTGAGAACTTGATGTCAAGATTATTGCACATATTTTTAAGAAAATATTTGTAATGGCAAGTAAATGGCCGGTAAATATTCTCATAGGCAGGTTTAGCTAAACATTCTTTTTAGACCTTGAATGATGAGAAAGAAATGCAGTTTGAAGTTCACAAATGTCTCGGACCCACTTTATATTAGGTGGCCTTAACTACTATGTACTAACATTTTAACTAATCATTTGATACAATGCACTTATTGTGTACATACATGTTTTTACATTCTACTTACATTTTTAAAATTAGCTGCATGTAATTACATCTGTAATTAATTTCTGTAGTTACATTTATAATTACACTGTTGACTCTTCCTTACACCTAACCCTACCCTTAAACTGACCCATACCTCCACACCTGTCCCTAACTTTACCCGTATACCACCTCAATATCAGCAAAAGTGTTTTGCAATACAATATGAACACATTATTATTTTTTGATGCAAGTACATAGTAGTTAAGGCCACCTAATATAAAGTGGGGCAAATGTCTCTTACATTGCTCTAAATGTCTGTGATGCTATTTGTGTGGAAGTGTCTGTGCAAAATCACAGTCTGCATTCATGGGAATTCAAGCCAAGTGAATTAATGATTAGATAATTGAATTTATTATATCCAGTTTAAATGTAGACACCATATTGCAGACAAAAAGCATGAGATCAGCATATACACATATTCACCGTATATATATCGCTGTATCTGTTTTCAATCAGCACCACGGACAGCGACAAACTGTATATTTTACAGTGCATCCTAATTCCAATAGTGAAAATGCTTTTAATTTTTTCATTCATCCACACAGTCATGCAGCACAATAAAAATATTCTCCAGAAAAATGTATGCAGTTTTGTTTTTTAACTGCTAGAGAGCCAAAAGTTACATTAAACATGTGCCATTAAACATGTAAGTTACATTAAAGTGTACCTTTCAAATATTTATAATTTTATTTAACATTGTAGCATTTCTTTGTTTTAAATGATTCAAAATCCTAGAAAATGCAGTTCATTTCCAGGTTTAAATCAGCTTTTCAGTGTGGTCTCTTTTGGCCCCGGCTGTATGTTAGGCATCTTTTGGCTGAGTGATTAATCGACATTGACAAGATTCATTGCCGGAGGATCATGATCTGATCACACACACTCGCAGAATATCCTCAGAGACTGCGAGTTGACAGACCGGACGTGGCTGTCATCCCACTGTCCTCAGCGACTCCTTTTATGTATGTATACGTCAGTGACAAGATAAGATCAAACTATTGTGCGTTTCTCTTTTTGAACCGATTGTAATGTGGGCTGCATTACGAATGGATCTAGGTTATGCAAAAACTCACTGCAGATGTTGGTGATTCAGGTAAAGCCTTTGTTGGCTGTGTGTTGATGACAAAACTGTGTGTGTGTGTGTGTGTGTGTGTGTGGAGGGTCATATTCATGTCACATGCAAATCACATGCAAATTCCTGCAGAGTGAAGTCAATGCGTAAACCATCTCTTTCTCTCTCTTTTTATTGCATCCTCACATCTAAAAACTGCATTGCAAACTTATTTACATTTTCCTATTGTCTGCATATATTTTATTATGTTATCATTTTAATTAGATATCATAATTATTAATTTAATTTCTGTTCCCTGAGGTCTATGTTAGTCAGGTTATATATATATATATATATATATATATATATATATATATATATATATATATATATATATATAAGGCTCAGCTTACTGTATTTGCCCAGGCTTGTGGCAGGACTGTCATCGTTCGTGGCGTAAATTGCCTTGAAATGAGGGTGGTGGTCCAGGCTCTGAAACACTTCCTGCCGTATCTCAGGGGCCATCATGTGATAGTGCGCACAGACAGCACATCGTTGGTCTCCTATATAAACCACCAGGGGGATCTGAGGTCTCGCCCGTTATACAAGTTGGCTTGTCAGATCCTCCTGTGGGCCCAAGGGAAACTGCACTCAGTCAGGGCAGTTTACATCCCAGGGTGTCTGAATGTGGAAGCAGACATCCTGTCGAGGCAGGGGCCGAGGCCCAGGGAGTGGAGGCTCCACATCGAGGTGGTGGAGCTCCTTTGGGAAAAATTTGGCAGAGCTGAAGTGGACCTGTTTGCTACACACGAGAACACTCATTGTCGTCTGTGGTTCTCCCTAACGCCTCCAGCTCCTCTTGGACTGGACGCCATGGTACAGGAGTGGCCGAGGCTGCCCCTGTACGCATTTCCCCCGATTGTTCTGCTTCCGGGAGTTCTAGAGAGAGTGTGCTGGGACGGGGCCCATCTGCTGCTAGTAGCCCCGTTCTGGCCGGCCCAAGTATGGTTCTCGGACATTGTGTCGCTCCTCAACGGCTATCCCCTGGAGATTTCGTTCAGGAGGGACCTTCTCTCTCAGGCGGGCGGTGCCATCCTGCACCCTCGCCCAGAGCTGTGGAAACTGTGGGCTTGGCCTCTGAGGGGGCCCAGCTCATAAGTTCTGGTTTCTCAACCGAGGTTGTTGAGACCATTCTACACTCTAGAGCTCCCTCCACAAGGAAACTGTATGCTCTGAAATGGAGACTCTTCACCTCATGGTGCAGAGATTGCCTGTGGGATCCAGTTAACTGCCCTGTGAGCGTGGTGCTGGAGTTCCTGCAGGAGAGGTTCTCCACTGGGTTAGCTTCCTCCACAATAAAGGTTATGTGGCGGCCTTAGCAGCTTACCACACTCCTTTGGGTTGTGTTTCATTGGGGCGACATCCTCTAGTTACTCGTTTCCTCCGTGGCACTTTGAGGTTAAGACCTGCAGTATGCACCAGGGCCTGGGTCTTGGCCATTGTCCTTCAAGGCCTTTCTGAGGCTCATTTTGAGCCGAAGTTTCTCACTCTTAAAACCATCTTTCTCCTTGCGATTTCTTCTCTGAAAAGAATTGGGGATTTACAAGCCCTCTCTGTGGCACCCTCGTGTTTGGAATTTGCGCTCAGTATGGCTAAGGCCTTCCTACACCCTAGGCTGGGCTATGTTCCTAAGGTTCCCACTAATCCTGTGAGACCCATAGTACTTCAGGCCTTTTGTCCTCCTCCGTTTCTTACGTCAGACCAGGAAAAAATCTGCTTTGCCCTGTTCGTGCACTTGATGCGTATGTCCACAGAGCTGCCCTGTAGAAGAGATCAGAACAGTTGTCTGTCTGTTACGGGCCACCCTCGAGAGGGGGTCCGGCTTCAAAGCAGAGGATGAGCAAGTGGGTAATCAAGGCTATCTCACTTGCTTATGTGGCAGCCGTGCAGCCTTCTCCTTTGGCTGTCCGGGCCCAGTCAACTAGGAGTATGGCTGCCTCTCAATCACTTTTGGCAGGGGCCTTCCTGCAGTCTTTGCGCTAAGCTAGGTTAGCAGTGGGTGTGTCAGACACAGTTATGGCACGAACAGAGATAAAAATGGTATGTATAAACTTATCTAACTCTGGGGGATACGGTAAAGTCCCAAAAAGTCTTCCTGTTCCTTTAAGTAATAAGCGAAACATCAAGATGTGTTAAGAGCCGAAAGATGCAGGCCAGAGTGCAGACTGATGGCAGTTTCTCTACGGCTACTGACACACTGACTGTAGCTTTGAGTGACAGTTATGACTCAGTACCTCCGAGTGCACTTTCTCCCCCCCTCCAATTATAATTTACTAGTTTACTTTCAGAGAAAAGTTACCCCTCAGGCAACAATGCATCTGCATCATGAAAAACATATGAGCCTTCAGATACACACATGCACACACACGCTCATACCCACACAGCAACTGTTAAAGAGATAATCGCATCAGTCTCCTTACATTTCCTCTCTGTATAAGTCGATCCAACATCAATGATTCAACTAGACAGAGAGAGAGAGAGAGAGAGAGAGAGAGAGAGAGAGAGAGTAGGTAAGATGCTAAAAGTGATATTATGTAGGCAACACCTATGGCAGCAGGCTGTAGGCTCAGACAGCGTGATTGTAGCCTATGCACCCTTTACCGGCCTGCAGCGTTAGAAAGCGAGGTTTCAGTGCAACCGTCCTAGCACAATTGACACACTTGGAATGGATTAACGAACAGCAGTTAATCCATTTTGTAATCTTGTTTATAAAGAAGGGGTGACTGCAGCGTGCTGAGCTGTAAACCAGCAGGAGACATTTTCAGGTCAGCGTCTTCTGCTGATAAGTGACTCTTTCGATATTCAGTATTTGCACATGCACTACTCCTTTACCCAGAATCTTCAGCATGTGAGGACCTGCTGAATGGGAAGCTTTGGAGCTGATTCTGTTTTTAATATCCTGTCTGGGATAAAGGCTGATTCTCTTTTTTTTATATTCCTTCATTATTTTCTAAATTCTGTTTTTATGGTGCGATGATGACGTCGGACTTAGCGTAAGCGTTTTGAACTGCGAGAGGCGCTACACTTTCTTCGTAAGTTGAATTGTAAGGCGCTACACTTTCCATCGATTCACTTCAGAAGGCCTTTATTAACCCCTGGAGCCATGTGAATTACTTTTATAATGGATGGATGCGTTTTTTTGGTCTTCAAATTTTGGGCTGCCATTCACTGCCATTATAAATCTTGGAAGAGCCAGGACATTTTTTAATATAACTCCAAATGTATTAATCTGAAAGAAGGATGTCATATACACCTAGGATGACTTGAGGGTGAGTAAATTATGGGATAACGCACGCAATGCAAGAGTGGATGTCTATTTATTGTAAGAGAAGCGCAACAAAATAATGCTTCATGAAAAATAAAGTGAAAGCCCAGCAGCTCCAGACAAACAGTGACACTCAAAACCAGTGTTACTTACGTATGGAGCAGAATCAAAGCAACCTCCGCAGCTGTTTTCAGGCCTTCCCGCTTAGCTCTCTCCAAAGCTTTTCTAATATTTATGCGGGTCCTAAAGCTCTTTCCTGATCATAACCCTTCATTCGTTGTTTAGATGCTGAGGAACCCTGTCTGGGGGAACCAAAGCACACCAATAGCTGGTCAGCTTTATGCCACTGAGATGAATGTGGACGTAACAACTGAGGGCCCAAACTGGGCAAAGCAAATTAGGCTTCTTTTGGTCTGCAAAAGGAGGGCAAAAGACACAGAAGCTGACGATGTTTGGCCCGGGTGCCCTTTTTAGCTTCCGGGTGCGCTGTCATCTGTCACATGACTACATTTTCTGAGTAAGATTGGAGTGATTTTCACATGTGCTTCAAACGCAGGTCACGTAGAAACGTTTCCATAGTGTCAACATTCTGACGCAGCATTGAGTTCCCTCGAAATTAGAAATGTTGCCTTCGCAACTAACTGAAATATTCTAGTCCAATAGAAAAGTGCATACTAGGGAAAAGTGTCCCGTGAAGGTGATCTACGGTCAAATGTTTCTAATAGTCCATCAAAGAAAACTTTAGGGTGACCATGGCACTCCTTCAGATTAAAAAGCCTTTATTATGGCTGCATACAAAAAAATCTCTAACTCTCTAACGCGCTCCCATGCCTTCTTCAGGGAGAGCAACACAACAGGTGAAAGCAGTATCATTCATTAAGTCATCTGATTAGTTAACAGTTGTTATGTG
Source organism: Paracanthobrama guichenoti (assembly GCA_018749465.1). Taxonomy (NCBI): domain Eukaryota; kingdom Metazoa; phylum Chordata; class Actinopteri; order Cypriniformes; family Gobionidae; genus Paracanthobrama; species Paracanthobrama guichenoti. The sequence continues at coordinate 16,984,072 of CM031966.1, read as the reverse complement.
ACCAACATCTCTTCATGGTATTTAACATTCACCAATACATAACATTTTTGAGTGGTGACACAAAAGGTTCGTTAAATTGGTGAATTGAACTTACAAAATCATACAACATTTTTGCAAGAGAGATTTTCTTTTTTTTTTTTTTTTTTGCAGAGATTTTCTTTTATATTGTCAGAAAAATCACTAAATGAATTTGTTGGGCAGTGCTGATTTCTAAATGCCTAGTTTTTTAAAGGGGTCATGAATTGAGAAATCAACCTTTCATTCAGTCTTTGATATATAAATGTTCATCGTGATAAAAGAATGATCCTGTAAGTTTCGGAGCTGAAAACTTCCTCAAAGAAAAGTTTTTATTGACACCAGACCCAGCAAACGATCGTTCTCAGAATGTGCCAAACTGTGACGTCAGTGTGTGGTGAAACACTGCCTCAACAGAAGAAGAATAATGCCTGATTCTGTAGCCCCGCCCACTTATTTGTGCATGGCATGTTATAGATAAATAACATAGGCCTACGTGGAGCTAAACCGGATCGAACTTCCAAGCAATAAACATGCTGCATAAGCTTTATTCGGATTCCAATATTATGAATGCATGGATGAACTGTATTTTTTAATGAATATCCAGCTCACGTGGGCAAGACATTGCGCGTTTGTTCCTTCATTTCAGCACAAATTTATTTGTAAACAAGAGACTGGATTTGCAGACAGGATGAGATTACATGAATGAATGAAGCAACACACTTAAGTGAGTAAAAGTTTTTTATATGTGATAGTATTGCATTGTTACAGATAATTTGATATCTTTTGATTATGTGGACGTGTCTAACTGAACATAACTTAGTACGCTATCACAGGCTGGAGAATCATTTATTTGAGGTGTTGTTGGTTCATTGTGCTGCGATTCATGATCAGACTCAGACATATATGGGCCGGGGCTCGCAAAGCCCAACATCCCGGCCTATGTGTTTTCCATGATTCGTGTTTTCTATGTGATACCAAAACGTAAGTGTGGCGAGGCGAGGGACCGTGAGAGCGGGCCGGTGGCGAATGATAATGAGCGTCAGCTGTGCGCCACATCGGTCTCGTCTCATGGAGGAGTGACGGGAGCATAAAAGGAGGAGCGACGACAGTGTAAGACGAGAGAGGACCAGGCCTGGACTTTATGTATTGTTTTGTTTTGTATGTAGGCGGCAGTCGGCCGTGAGGGGCTGCCGCCGTTATTGTGTTTTGGTTTTGTTTGTTTGTTTTTGATTAAAGTTTTTAAATGTTCGCCGGTTCCCGCCTCCTTCTTCCCTGATCGTTCATTACATTACAGTAAGCCCGTCCGCAGGCCGATGAATCTTAAATAGTGAAATGACATTTCTTTCTTGATGTGTGTAGTTCACTCTCTTGACTTGATATTTGAAGGAAAAATACAATCGCTGATTTGTCTGACTCTGCAATGAGGCTTGTGCGTGCATGCGTGTGTGTGTGTGTTAGTGATTTGCAGTTATATCCACCGATCGGGCGGGCCAAGTAATAAAAAATAACATTCCAATTAATTGCGGGTGGATGAGAGATAAATCATTGTGTTTGTTTGATAAAGACATTTTGCGAGCCCTGTGGACGAATCATTCCGGCTGCTGTTTTCCCACACGCTTTTAAAACAATTCCTCCTGTGTACTCACGGGGGAGATGGAGCTCATTATAATATGCAAAGCTTATCCAATCATAGCAGTGGGCATTTACTTCCAAGTCTTCAGTGCAGCACGCCCATAAAAACCTAGCGTTCCACGAGAGAGGCTCAAAACCAGGGTAGAAAATGGCCTATTACTTATTCATTATGATGTTTTTGAATGTAAAAACCACGCGAACGTCCTAAGTTGACCCCAGACACAATAGAATAAAAAAAAAAAAAGACCCAGTTCTTGAACCCTTTAATAAAACATGATGTCAGGTGACTCATAAATGTTGCATACTAAATCATATAAGCACACACTCGAAGAGTCTCTAACCTTTCCCCTCATGATCTTTAGTAATCAGCATGCTTAAGGTCAGATTAAAGGTCATGGTGACGTCTCTTCCAGCTTCACACACACTTCTGAAGGATTGCTTTAAATGTGCTAAAATATTTAACGGCAATATACACCGATTCACAGAGATTCAACAAAACAACTTACATACAAATATCAGCAATCATTTGATGAAGAATATTTAGTCATCCATCATGAGGCAGGGCCACTGTCATTAGTGCATGATCCTGTCATCGGGATGAGACATGGCAATTACTTTAATAAATATGGATGGCTTTACCTCATAAGAATGTCACATAGATGAGCTGCCCGCTGGGATATGGGCTTAGAGACCACCAGTGTGTTTGAAATGCCATTACTGACCTGTTTTGATTGACAGTTCAGGTATCTACGTTTATCTGCAAGCATATTTGCATACACACAGATAAATGGGCACATTCCATAGATTTCTATTGTTTTTATGTACACTTAGATATAAATGCTCATTATATGTTTCACATACAACTGTATGCATTTTTTAAATTAAAAAAACAAAAGCAAACTTTTTTTTTTTTTACTTTTTCTTATTTTTATAGTCTTTTATGGAAGCTTGTTTCTGTCATGGAATAAAAAAAATTAAAAAGGTAATTGCAAAATTTTATTTGACAAATCGTCACAATAAAAATTTGACACAATTCTTAGAAAAAATTTCAACGCACAATTCGGATATTTTTCTCGCAACTACGAGTTTATATCTCACAATTATGACTTTATAATTCACAAGTGCGAGAAGAATTTCAGAATTGTGAGTTTACATTTTGTCTCAGAAATGCAAGTTTATATCTCAGAATTGTGACTATATATCTCGCAATTAGGAATATTTGAGATATAAACTCACAATTGCTAGATATAAAGTCTAAATTGTGAGTAAAAAAGTCACAATTACCTTTTTTTGAATAGAAAATGTTGTCCCACCCTTTGCAGCTCTAACAGCTTCAACTCTTCTGGGAAGGCTTTCCACAAGGTTTCCACAAGGCTCATTTAAAATGGACTGTGGCAAAGTGGAAAACTGAATCAAAATTTGAAGTTCTTTTTGGAAAACTGGGATGTCATGTCATCCGGACTAAAGAGGACAAGGACTGTTTGCAGACTGTTATAAAAAGAAGAGGGGATGCCACACAGTGGGAAACATGGCCTTGTCCCAACTTTTTTGAGATGTGTTGATGCCATCAACTTATTTTTCCCTTAAAATGACACATTTTCTCAGTTTAAACATTTGATATGTCATCTATGTTGTATTCTGAATAAAATATTGAAATTTGAAACTTCCACATCACTGCATTCTGTTTTTATTCACAATTTGTACAGTGTCCCAACTTTTTTGGAATCGGGTTTGTATAATACCACTAACAGTTGACTGTGGAATATTTAGTAGTGAGGAAATTTCACAAATGGACTTATTGCACAGGTGGCAACCTATCACAGTATCACGCTTGAATTCAATGAGCTCCTGAGAGCGACCCATCCTTTCACAAATGTAGAAGCAGTCTGCATGCCTAGGTGCTTGATTTTATATACCTCTGGCCATGGAAGTGATTGGAACACCTGAATTCAATGATTTGGAGGGGTGTCCCAATACTTTTGGCAATATAGTGTATAAACCCACAATTCTTAGAAAAAAAGTCTGAATTATAAGTAAAAAAAAAAGGTTACAATTACCTTTTTTTGTTTTTTATTCAGTGTCGGAAACAAGCTTCCATAGCTTTTACAAATGAGGAGGTCCCCAAAAGGAGGTGTTAGGACGTTTTGTCAGTTTTAGCTCACTTATGGGTACAAATTTGTCCACAAGATATGGTTAAGTAGGTACACACAGATACCCACCCCACTCATTGGATCATGCTAACTGATTTAGCTGTAAGAGGCTCATCGCTTGAGTGAACGCATCTCTGTTTTTATCCATTTACTCATCGTTTACTCATAACCCAGTGATATGTGAAAGTGTGTGATAATCTTTTAGTTTTTAATCCAACGGCACTAGAAGTTCTGATGGTGATTCGTGTGTGTTTGTTATGTTTGAGGCATAAAGTTCAACCCATGGTGACCCACATACAAACACTGCAGCTTACTGTGGATGTATGCATACTCGTATTGCCCATGCACTACTTTCTACTCTCCCTCTGGCTGATCCTCTTCCATCTCTCGTTCTCCTGTTTTTGATGGTGGTTCATCTTCTCTCGGGCTAATCAACTAAAATTAAACATTAATTAACTTGGCATTGTCTGGCCTCATGTTATTTTATAACTATATATAAGCACACTCCTAAGACACACACACACACACACACACACACACACACACACACACACACACACACACACACACACACACACACACACACACACACACACACACAACATTTTACTCATTTTACACACAACATTTCACACTCATGTCTCCTTCAACTTATCTGTGTGCATTCCGAGTCAGTTAATTGAATAATGATTGACTGTGTAGACTGGAGTGATCGCTCTGAAAGATATATCAAGTGTATAGCGTCAGTTCTGGCAGGTCTCATTAGTCAAGCTCGCATCAGCTGACTGTCAGCTGATCACGTCTACCTATAGGAATACAGCGTCTATCACAGCATACATATATAAGCTCCTCAGTACTATCCGCAGCTGTCGCGTTTCTCCAGAGCTCATTTACCCTCCTCCATCCCCAGCTCCTCCTCTCGTCAGTCAGGATTTGGTATACTAATTCCCCTTGAATCAGACTAAATTCCTGAATTATTTTGTACATTTAATATCAACATTAATGATATCTGCAATACATTATGTTGGTTCTGTTCTGTTTACTCTAAGGGGGGTTTTGCTGCTCTCCCTGCTCTTATCCATGCTAGGCTGCATGGATGCGCAGGGAGTTCCTGCCCAGAACAGAACCATACCGGCAATCCAAACTATATGCTAATAGTCAATCAATCATATTTGACGATAGTGGTCCTGACAGAAATTGGTATTATGGGTGATATTCCATAGTGGGAATAAGTGGGGATGCTGGAAGGCCCTGGGAAGAAGTGGTTTATGTAATAGAGATCCTAATTAGAGCTTTTATATGGATCTCTAAATGTGTAAACGTAGTCTTGATAAGCATGAAAAATCAACAGTATTCAGCCCAATGGCATAATTGTAGGTGTGATAATGCTTTTATGCAAAGTTTCAATAAACAAGAAGTTAATATTGAATAAATTACATTTTATAGAGGCATTTTGCCAGTTTAGTCTATTTAGCCAACAAAAATAGTTCCAGAATCAAGCTAGTGTTGTTTTATTCTTGAATTAATCAGTGTTTTTTGGTTCAATGACTGATGCACAAAGATAATCACTTGTTTCATTCCTGATTGAGTTAAGTGATTTTAAATGTTTTTTTTTTTTGAATGAATGATTCAATGACTTATTCAAAAAAGACAGGTTACGTTTGTAACTGTCATTTATAATGACAGTTATACTATAACAGTTATACAGTTAACTAAAACTAAAACCAATGAAAAAAATAATGTGTATATGATCAGGCATAACATTATGACCACTGACAGGTGATGTGAATAACACTGATTATCTTTTCATCACGGCACCTGTTAGTGGGTGGGATATATTAGTATATTAGGCAGCAAGTGAACATTTTGTCCTCACAGTTGATGTGTTAGAAGCAGAAAAATGGGCAAGTGTAAGGATTTGATCGAGTTTCACAAGGGCCAAATTGTGATGGCTAGACGACTGGGTCAGAGCATCTCCAAAACTGCAGCTCTTGTGGGGTGTTCCCGGTCTGCAGTGGTCAGTATCTATCAAAAGTGCTCCAAGGAAGGAACAGTGGTGAACCGGCGACAGGGTCATGGCTCATTGATGCACGTGGGGAGAAAAGGCTGGCCCGTGTGGTCCGATCAAACGGACGAGCTACTGTAGCTCAAATTGCTCAAGAAGTTAATGCTGGTTCTGATAGAAAGGTGTCAGAATACAGAGTGCATCGCAGTTTGTTGCGTGTGGGGCTGCAAAGCTGTAGACCAGTCAGGGTGCCCATGCTGACCCCTGTCCACTGTCGAAAGCACCAACAGTGGGCACGTGAGCATCAGAACTGGACCACTGAGCAATGGAGGAAGGTGGCCTGGTCTGATGAATCACATTTTCTTTTATATCACATGGATATAATTCAAATAGAAATTTTAAATTCTAATAATATTCCAAATGATTATTATTTTTTTTTTATTTTTAATCTAAATAAAATACAGACTTGGTGAGCATAAGAGTCTTTTAAAAACATAAAAAAATCTTCCAGATCCCAAACTTTTTAATGACAGCGTGTGTGTGTGTGTGTATATATATATATATATATATATATATATATATATATATATATATATATATACACACATACATATATACATACACACTGATCAGGCATAACATTATGGCCACCTTCCAAATATTGTGTTGGTCTCCCAAATATTGCATTTGGCTTGCAATATTTCTCACCCTCCTTTCTTCTACTATCATTCTTCTATGCTCCATATATACTATGCAAACATACATTTCAGAAAATATCTTGTGTTCATTTGGCTTGCTCTCTCTTATTTTTGCTCTCTTGCTCTCTCCCACTTATCATATACTCCCTTATTCACTCATGTATTATTACATGATGCACACAGAATTTGCATCCCGTCTGTGTGTGTGTCCAGCCACACCTCATTTTCATGCTGTGGATGTGCAAACGTCATGCTGATGTGGCCTGAATTAACATTAGTGTGCTTCAGCCCTAAAGTTCCTAAACAACAGTGGCATACCCTCGTGTGTCTCTGTGTGTAGATGTGGGTCTGTGTTTGCCCATGCACACCAGAGAAGCCATATGTGAGTGATGGCAGTGTGTACGTGCGTGCATGTGTTTAGAGAATGCGAGGCAGTGGATCATGAACAGTGGAGTGTGTTTTCTGAATGTTAATGTCTGTATATTAAACTGTATGTGAACAGAATACAATTAGTGTTGGCGCAGAACTGCTGTGATCTGTTTGTTTGAATGCATGTATTTGTTTGTGAGTAAGCATCTGTGTGTATTTTTTGGGCTCTGTGTCCCATGGCATTATTTTGCAGTTAAGCCACTGGCTCAACAGATGCCTCTCTTTGAAATATTAGGGAAGGTATGCATGTTTTTATTTGTTTCAATTTTGTTTTAGAGGTCTCCTTCAACAGGTTTACATGCATCATAGGTCAAAAAACACTTTCATTTTCTCATAACATACATTGCACATCACCAATGTGCATGAGTCATTTGATTCTCAAATGACTCATCCGAAGATTCAGTCTCTCTAAACCCCTCCTTTCCGAAAGCCTACTCTGCTCTGATACGTCAGAGGGCCCAGTCTGTTGTGATTGGTCTACACGTGTTCGAAACAAAACTCTCATTACCATAACTGAACTTCAGTTTCTAAAGCTCCTAAAGCTCAGCGATTGTACACACCGTAAAGACAATAATGACGGAATCGATTTTACCATATTAATCCGAGTGCAAGTCCAATGATGAAACATTGGAAGAACTTATTCAGCCGGAACCGCCATCGCAAGGACGAATTGAGCAGGAGGCCTCTCAGTGATGCGCTACTCAGTTTGATGTACATTATGAGATGTTGCAACTGTAATTCCTCACAATCAGCATTAACAAGTGTATGTCCATCAACAAACTGTTGTGTGTATTCTAATTTATTGCGGTGCATGTGTGGGAACTGCATCATTAACTGTATCAATAACAGCGCATACGTTAGCCGAGCACTAACGTGAATGACTGATGTAACAGAGTTTGTAAAACAAATCTTGCTCCATCCTTTATCTTTACTCCACATAGTAAGAACAACAAACAAGTATTTCAGTAAGACTGTAATAACGTGAATTAGCCAGTTAGCCGGAGACCTACACAATGTAAAACACAAAACTATGTATTTTGAACACCTGGTAGACAATATATACATCAATAACATCATATTTACAGGTTGTGATTTTGAGGAGCATATATATATATATATATATATATATATATATATATATATATATATATATATATATATATATATATATATATATATATAGCATAAATAAAGTGGGTGCTGTACCATCTTTATTCTTTTTATTCTGTATTTTATTTTAAAAGGGACATTGTTATATTTTATTTTAAAGGGACAATGCACATTAATTAACATGAGTAGTCAAGTCCATCATGTAAATGTGCCAGATTTAGCCATACAAGCTATTTTTCATCTATAGTCCCTGGCAGGTTGATGGTAAAGTCCACATGTCCATAAAACACTTAAAAACACATTCCAGCAAACATAACCATAATCAAAGCGTATTAACACAAATACAGAATAACTTCAAATATAAGTAGACAGAAACAAGCCACTATTCCAAATTACAAAGGCATGATTGATTATCCAATAACCACTGTTTTATTGATGCAGAAAAATAAGTAAAAGATGTAATATTTCTTAATTTTGTAGGTATAATATTCCAGGTATGTGCAGCTCTATAAGAAAAGGCTGACTGGCCAAAAGAACTTCTTCTATGTGGTATTATACACTCCCCTCTAGTAGTGGCTCTAGTAGATCAGTTAGGCCTATGATTTTGTCTAATAAACTCATTAAGTGGAGGTGGGGCTATACCATGCAAAATTTTATACACAAGTAAAATATCTGCAAATTGAATCATATTTTCCCAGTTTAAAAAAATCATATTTACTAGGGGTGTAACGGTACAAGTATTTGTACCGAACCGTTTCGGTACAGGGTTTTTGGTTTGGTGTACATGTGTACTGAATGGTTCCGAATGCAGTCTTTAACAGTTAACAGTCGGCTTGTTTTAAGCGCGGAACATACTTCAATTCGAGTTCCCACACAAACATATTAAGTATTCAATCCATTTTATCATGAAATTCAAACGATAAATGCCGTTTTGACGCTCTTTAATGGGACGTGACTGATCACTGTATAGGCGCGTCACTTTAAGCGGCAGCGCGGCGCGCGAGTGAACGCGATCATCTCTTCCTAAAGAATAAACATTAATTGATATCTCTTAAGGTATGTTGAGGATACATTACAACTTACTGAAAAGTTATGTCGTGTAATCGCTCAATCTGTGTTTCAACCGCGGAAAGACAATAAAACAGCTTGTAAACAATGTCACGTAGCATTACATTTACCTCAGAAGTCATCTACTTAACCTGTTAGTGATGTCTTGTTTATTTAATAGTTATAGTTATATAGTTATAATTGACTTCATTTAAGGACAGACCTTTTTTTTTCTCTCAGTAAACCACTGATGAATAAAAATAAATAAAAAGCAATTTTGTAAAACTGCTGTACCAAACCCGTACCGAACCGTGACTTCAAAACCGAGGTACGTACCGAACCGTCAGTTTTGTCTACCATTACACCCCTAATATTTACAATGATGATATACATTTTTAATGAATAAGTGTTTTGTAAATACCATTTAGACCTCACAGAGATTTGAGAAGCAATCGTCAAAAGGTTGTTGTATCGCTGTGGTAATTTTAGCCACTGACTCTTCACGTCCTCATCCTTTGGAAGTGTTTACAAAGAGAATTTGCTTTTGCAACGCAGAAAACAGTATCTTCTCAACATGTACACAACACAAACCAGCTACAGTGTTTGTGGGTGGGTCAAAATAGACGTTCGCGGGCAGCCAATGAAGACCATAAGTGGGCATTATGCAAATTTGTTACATTGTTACGTATGTAAGTTACAGAAGTAAGACTGGAATTGCTCACTGTAGGGCTTGCTCATACTACTTAAAAAAAATGGCTGGTAGAGGCCCCGGGAGAGACTCAACCAATATGGCTTCCAGGATAAAGTGCAAGTGATTCCTGGGAGGTTTAATGAGGATGAAGCACCGTAGCAGCTTCCACATCCTGCCTCAACATAAAAACCCTGGAGTTGGCCCACCAACTTCCAACCCAGACACTAACAATTAGTTACCTGGTGTTTCCATATTACCTCAAGAACCAAGGCTGGAGGGGCAAGAGAAGAGGGAATGGGACACCAGAGACGGAAAATGCCCACCTCCTCTTCTGTACTGCTCACTCACATTGAACACTTTAATTGGAGGGGCAACCGATGACACAACGTCAGCTAAAAAGGTGGGACATGCGAAATGGATTAGCCCATCTTCTTAATCTAAGATACCTGCTTGAGAATACAGATAGAGCACATTACTCCAACTTCCAAATTTACAATATTGGGGAGACGTAAGTTTGAGAAGTGAGACGTCTGAAGCGGAATAGCCTATCTTCTGAAATATGCCTAACAACCCTAGCTGTGCGAATACAGAAGAAGCGCATCACTTCTGTTTGCTTATTCACTCCAGTGGGAGACAGTGTGTGTGAGGAAGTGGGTACGCGAGAAGAGGAATAGCCCATCTACCTCATCTGCCAAAAATAATTCAGCAAAGCTCACTGCGCTGGGGAGACAACAGCCGATAAACAGCGGGTACGCAAGAAGGGTACGCGACTGAAAACAATGTCATTGACATGACAGTTGAATACAGTAGAATTAAAATATTAATGACTCAATTTTAATATTGATAAGGATTTCATAGTTTCAAAGTTTTTCATACATAAATAATTTATGTTTTAGTGCTGTCAATACTTCAGTATTATACGTTTCAGTGTGTATGAAAGCGTAAGTAAATGTATGTGTGGTAGAACCAGACTTTATGTAAAAATACACATGAATACTCATGAGATCACAATGGTTAATGCATATTAATGAGTTAAACAGTAATGGTTTGTTATTATTATTGGGTAATATTAAACTATATTTTTTAGATGGTTGTGGATGGTTTTGTAGATGGTTGGCATTGGTAGGCGGGTATTATAGGGTATTATAGATAATTCATATTTTTCAGTCACGTGACTGGCGCGGAGACCCGGTAGGCAAAACACCCATAGAACTGTATTACAGGCATATCAATTTTCCATCTCAAAAAAAGTTTTGGGCACTTGTGATCCATATACATCACCTGTACACGTATTTCAATCACTAAAAAAACTGTGTGACATTCTAAAATGCTTAACAAGATGAAGAACCTTTATGTACTAAAACGGTGGTATTAAAAGATCAAACTGAGTATACACCTTGATGATGCATACTATATACAGGTGAGCAGTTGGTAAGTGGTAGCTGGGTTTTTACAATGGTTGCTAGGGAGTTGCTAATTGGTTGTTAGGTGTTTGTGATGGTTGTTAATGCATTTCTAGGGATGCCAGGGTTTTGTAAATGGTTGCTAGGGCTTTGCTAGGCAATTGAAAGGTTGTTCTAGATGATTGCTTGGCCATTGCTAAGTGGTTGCTAGGGTATTGAAGATGGTTATTCTAGATGGTTGCAAGGACATTGCTAGTTGGTTGTTAGGGTGTTGCTAAGTGGTTGTTTGGGTGCTTGTGACGGTTGTTAGGGCATTGCTAGGTCGGTGTTAATGTTTAGTAGGTGTTTGCTAGGTCATTGATTGGTGGTTGTTAGGGTGCTCTAAATGGTTGGTGGGTTTTCAAGATGGCTTTCTATGGTGTTGCTAGGGCATCCCTTAAAGAAAGAAAATATATTTCCCTATATATGGATGATTAATATATTAAATTATATAATGGTATATTTGAAAATATACAGAATAATATATTGTGTTAATATATTACAATATATTGAATAATACATAAAGAATTGCTGCTTTTCATATATTGGAAATTATATATTTACTAACATGTCATTATGTATGTAATTTTATGTTCAGTATATACTTAATATATATATATATATATATATATATATATATATATATATATATATATATATATATATATATATATATGTATGTATATGTATGTGATCAGATCTGGTACTGAATGTGTAATATAATATATTTACTATATATATACACATAGCCGTTACTTTTTTTAATATAGTAATATAGTCTTAATGGTGATCGGCCAGGCGTCAGCCTAACCAGTGGTGACGCACCTAAGCATGAAAAAAAAGGAGAAATAAAGCTTATGGGTGATTCGTCATTTGCACGCCACAGGCGAGCTGGTAAGTCTCCTTCTAGAATAAGTTAATAATAAATTATTAAGAGAAGGATCAGAAACGTTATTTCTGCTGACTTATGTTCCCTGTATAAGGTTGAGGGGATCATTGTACTGTCGAGGAGGATTATTAGGGCCCTGAAGTTCCCCTGTTATTTAGCATAAATAACTGGCTTTTTATGAAATGGTCCAGCCGCTGCTGTGTGCAGCATTTAGGCTTCCTCTGCAGTGTAGAGTAGTTTAAGGCCGTTTTTATTCTTCTTAAAAATAGAAGTTTAGGCCTTTATGGCTTAGCCAACTCAGGGTTGAGTGGTTTTGTCTCCTCTCTATCAAAGTATTGGAAAGTATGTAATATTAGAGACTAACACTGGAGCTTCAGTTAGATCTTAATGTCCAGCCCCGGGGGCTGACATTGCTCCTCCTGAGTGCCTTCTCTGGGACTGCCCCCTTCAGGCCGCTACTCTTATGAGCCTCAGGTTAAGATCTATGCTTGCAGGCCGGCCATCACCAGGGCCACCTCGGTAGCTAGCCTAGGCTATACTAGGGTTGTTGGAGGCACCTTCTCTATGAACGAATCAGGCCTTTTTCTAGTATTCCCTATGTTAGCCTCCTCTCACGAGAGTCGTCTGGCCAAGGCCCGCCCCCTTTTTCTGCATTCTAGGGTGATATGAGTAATGCAGTTAGGTGTAGAGGCAGAATTCGATAGAATTCTTATGCGTAGGGCAGGGTCAGGTCATCTTTCGCTTCACGAAAGTGACTTGGTAGGCCTGACCCGCCCCCCAGAGCTAGGCTGCCAGGCACATGTGAGCCACAGGTAGGCCTCACCCTGTGGGTCCAGGATCATGCGGTTACCCTTGCTAAGCAAGGTAGTTTTGAGCACGCTACGCTTGGCTCTGGATCATTTTGTTTCTATCTTTTATGGCTCGGGTCGAGTGAGAACTGTAACCTTAAATTTATGCTGGTTTTAGAAGTACACTCCCTTGTAGCCACAGCATTGCCATGAGCTGATGCCCATGCTCGCATTGGTAGGCCGCTGAAATTCGCGGCCTCCAGTAAAACAGGGTGGTGTAAGTTGCACTCCCCTGGCTTGGAGGTGTCATGATGGTTTTTGCTGAGTACACTGCTTTTGGCGATGCAGTTAGGTAGCCAGTTGTAGTCAAATTGTGTTTACTGCTTATCTGTCAGCCAGAATGCGCTGTAGTTAGAAACAGATTTCAGACGAGCGGTTCGCTTTGACAGTCGAGGCAGTAAGGTTGGAATGTTGTGTAGCAGAAGGCTTGTTATCAGCTTGTAGGCCCTACCAGGCCTCCCTGAGGATGAGCCCCCAGCACTGGGTTTGTAGCAGCTAGCCTTTAACTTGCTATCAGGAAGTTGGCCTCACCAGGCCGCCCTGAAGGCAAGCTCTTTAGTTGAACACTCTACCAGCTAGCATGACTCGCTAGGGGCCAGATAGTAGGCCTCACCAGGGCTCTCTGGAGGTGAGTTCCGCGGGTCTCAGCCACTGTGCCAGGTAGTAGGCCTCATCAGGCCTCCCTGAAGGCGAGCTCCTGAGTTGGGTGCTCGTGTAGCTAGCATGGATGGCTATAAGGTGGTAGGCTAGGCCTCTCTGGAAGTGAGCTCTGCGGTCTCAGTCATTGTGACAGCTAGCATCTGCTGCTAGCAGGTAGCAGGTAGCAGGCCCCACCAGGCCTCCTGGAAGGCTTGCCATCAGATAGTAGGCCTCACCAGGCCTCCCTAAAGGCGAGTTCCCAAGTTTAGTCACTGTGATTTTTGCATTGATTGCTATCAGGTGGTAGGCCTCACCAGGCCTCCCTGAAGGCAAGTCCTCGAGCAGGGATGCTCGAGTAGCTAGCTGGTCTTGCTATAAGGTGGTAGGCTTGAGGCTTGCTGTCAGGTAGCAGGCCTCATTGGGCCTCCCTGAAGGCGAGTCCCTGAGTTTGGTTGCTATGGCGGCTGACATTGTTTGCTGTCAGGTGGCAGGCCTCACTGGGCCTCCCTGATGACGGGCTCCTGAGGATAGGATGCTCTGGCAGCCAGCATGAACTGCTATCAGGTGGTAGGCGTCGCCAGGCCTCCCTGGGAGTGAGCTTTGCGGTCTCTGCCCTTGTGACAGCTAGCATGTGTTGCTAGCAGGTAGCAGGCCTCACTAGGCCTCCCTGAAGGGTGAGTTCCCGTGACAAAGTGTCACTTTTTTTGTTACTGGTCCCCTGCAGAAGGGAACCTATTTAGCCTACAGCTTGGTCTACCTACCTCCCTTCATTGAAGGTCGCTTGTGAGTATGCAGCTGCCTGAGTCTGATCAGACAGTCACAGGCCTTTCGTAAGGCCTCCCAGTTAGATCAGTCCGTAGGCCTTCCAGCCTCCTTAGCACTTCGAAACATAGGTGCTTTTTCTTGCATTGGCAGATAAACTCCCCTTGCTAGCAAGGGTCGTATAGCGCTACACTGAGTGCTGCTATCCAGGATACCCGTCTCTGAGATCTGGTCTGAGTTGGTCACTGCCAGCCTCGCAGTCCCTCCGTCTGGATGCCTTCCTAAGGCAGGTGTAACCAGAGGCTCTGTTCCCGAAAAGACAGGGTTGGACAGACTGCTGTGTCCAACACTATGGACACCAGGTCAGGCCTCCCTGGTGGTATTTTCGGGTGAATAATTTCCCTGATTAGTGACTTGGCTGCGGCTCCCTCGGGTCCCCTAGACACATTTCCTTAAAGGGACCCCTTCTGTTGAAGTAGTTGGTCCCAGGTCTTTGAGCGGCCTGTGTTAGGAGACCTTATGTGATGACTAAGGTCCTCTCTTAGGCTTATAGCTTGGGCTATGGCCATAGGGAATGTTGTCACTGACAGCCCGGTGTGACCAGAGGGAGAGTGGCTTGGGCATTTCATTTGAATTTGTTCATTCTGACAGTTGTCACTGCCAGTAGGCATGCACTCCCCTCAGCATGGCGTAGTGGGTATATTGTTCCCCAAAGGGTTCTAGGACACAGTGCGAGTTCCCTTTCAAAAGGGAACGTCTCAGGTTACGTATGTAACCTTTGTTCCCTGAGAACAGGGAACGAGACACTGTGTCTTGTTGCCATGCCTCGGGGCCTGCCTGCCAGACAGTCCCTTCAGACGAAAACGCGAATGTCATGTTGCAAGGCGCCCTTATATACTTCCTGGTTGCGCATTGATGACATCATGGGCTGTCACTGGTCAATAGGATTGCCGTGATTCGATAGTAATTTCAGACACCTGTCACGCTGAAGGCGTTCCCCAAAGCGTCCTAGGACACAGTGTCTCGTTCCCTGTTCTCAGGGTATAAAGGTTACATGCGTAACCTGAGACGTTTCCCATATATGGAAATGTATTATGTAATATACTGCATATTTTGCAGTATATTTCCATATATTTTTATTCCATAAGGGATTGCTAAATTGTTGTTTAGGGTGTTTTGATAAGCGGTTGCTTGGAATGGTTGCTACAGTCTATGAGTTTTCTTTTTCTTCTTTTTTTTGTTTTGCTATTTCACCAAGTGAAAATCATAAGTCTGGTAACTTTTGATACATATAACACATAATTGTTGCCTTGTGCTTTTAAGTTGCCCAGCTTGGTGCCTGCCAAACAAATCCACACTGGAGTGCTGAGAAAATTTCACTTGCAAATTTCTTCGGAGGCCACTTTTTGCTTACTCAACAATGAGCTGAACCTTTTCCAAAGGACCGGGTTCTCCTAAAACTTTTTGATCTACACAGGCACACTTAAAAATTGCTTAAATCCTGTAATTTTTCGACCTCAGATGTCAGAATGAAGGCCGAAAGAGCATTGTGGGATAGCCGCTCTGTCTTCCACATGAGCGCACAGCTGCCCAGTAGTTGTAGTACCCTGAAGACTACAATTATGAGAAAGAAAGCAATGGCATCTGAACAGCTTTTGTCCCCAGAGACCTGACGGATATTGGATTGTTCTCTCCCTAAGCTAAGCTGCCATGAATGCAGGTGTTCACCTGAATCACTTGACAGCTGCTGATCCATCAGGAAGGATTCCATGAGTGCTGTAATTGAGCTCATCACTTGAAGAGCTTGCGAAAACCTGAGGAAAACAGAATATGTGCAGTGCCTGTAACTGCTTGCTGGTTTTGGATGACCTTTATCTCTCTCTCTCTCTCTCTCTCTCTCTCTCTCTCTCTCTCTCTCTCTCTCTCTCTCTCTCTCTCTCTCTCTCTCTCTCTCTCTCTCTCTCTCTCTCTCTCTCTCTCTCTCTCTCTCTCTCTCTCTCTAAAATCTAAATCCAGTCCCTTTTTTTGTCAATAATTCACTGCCTTTTCACGGCCATTATAATCCTCTTTCGAAGGGCACAGCATAGACAATCAGCAAACTTGACTGTGTATGTGTGTATGCGTGTTCATTTGTGCCTCTGTGTGTGTGTGTGTGTGTGTGTGTGTGTGTGTGTGGTTATCACCCATAATCCTCATGAATGCTGACTGTTCTAGATATGGGTCAGTTTGTTGCAGTCGAAGAGAAAGATGAGGTGAGAAAGAGGCAGGAACCAAAAGGGGCGCACATCACATTGTAGTTTTAATAAGAGAATGTTTTATGTAGTTTATAGTGTTTCTGTTGGCCCTTTTGGTCTATAAATACTCTAAAAACTTCTCACTTAATTTGTCTACTACTAATGTTCAACAGTAGACATACATCTATCAAGAATTCCCTATATTTTTATATATATATATATATATATATATATATATATATATATATATAATTTTTTTTTTTTTTTTTCTACAACACCATAACCATTTTCACCACAGTGTCAATTTTGTAACAAAAATTTGGTGGTGGAAATGTGTAGCGTATGGACGGTGCTCATAAATGATCAACGGACCAATACTTTGATTATTTATAATGACTCAAACAAGACCGGCGCCGTGAAGTCTACAGACTGACAGGTTAACGGCCCTAAACCAAACACAAACCAGCCTCGTGCAGGCCACCAGAGACTAAATAACAGCCCCCACCTTCACACATACCAAAGGACATCCGAAGAGATTATATGACTTTTAACTTAGTTATTTTTCATTTTAGATGTGCCGTGTTCCCTGTATGTATGCATGCTTTTGTTATAACCATTTTAGATGTGTTTGATAGGTTAGAAACTTATAGCCAGTGAATGCGTAAGGAAGAATGACGTCAATCCTCGCCGTTCCTTTAACTCTTAAGTTAAACTCCCCATGCTTGGTCTTGAAATCTTTGTCTCGCAATTTGTAGGCCGGCTAGGTGTGTTGTGTGGTACTATGATGCATCAAACTCTTTCTTTTATGCCAAAACCCCAAAGTCTGCATACCAAAACCCCAAAGTCTGCTTATCTAAGAAAGCCATGAATATGTTAATGAGGCGAGACCCAAGACAAAGGGAGATTTCCCGCTTCTGAGTTCCTTCGCTCTGATTGGCTGTTCCGACAAAAGAGGCGTGCCCCGTAATGGCCCTTTAAGACGGTCTACAAACGCTTCTTCTCTCTCTTCTTCTTGCCCTTCTTCGCCCCTCTTCTTGCTCTTCTCTTGCCCTTCTTCGCCCTTTTCTCTCTTCCCATCGCCCTTCGCCTTCTTCGCCATCTTCCAACGGATCTCATCACACAAAGGAACCAAAGTTGAATTTCCCGCGGACTCCAAGGACCCACCCTGCAAGATTCAAACACGGACCAGATCGTGGAATTTCCCTACACGCACAAACTCGCGATCAAGGAAACATATGCAAGTATCCCTTAAGCTGTCGTTATAAAGTCTTGAGCTTATACCAATAAGTTGGACTGATTTCTTGCTTGTGCTCAATAGGTGGTGTCGGTAATAACACCGTTTCCTTGTCTCTCTCTCTCTCTCTCTCTCTCTCTCTCTCTCTCTCTCTCTCTCCCTCTCTCTCACACTCTCTCTCTCTCCTTCCTTCTTTCAGTTAATTTGTGTATGTTTGTTATTGTTTGTTGATTTATTCAAATATATATATTCACACGTGATTGCGCTTGGTTTGCTCATACATAGGTCCCTTTTACGGTGACCGACCCTGTTACAAATTAAAAGAAAGATACTTCTCCTGGCCAGAGAAGTGTTGTTTAAGAGTTATTAAAAGGTAGATATTTGGTGGACAATTATCCGTCCTTTGAACTCAATTCTAGAATCAAAGAAATTTCTAAAAGTTGAATCAAGCCCTAGATATTAATAATTGTTATAATCCGTTATAATCAACTGTTAATATCCAAATTCCCCTCTGTGCGGATCTGTGCATGTTTGACCGTAACACGATTAAACGCATGCATAAATCCCGCACCATTTCCCCTGGGGCTCGATCTCGCTACAAATGATATTTGAAATATATTTGGATTAGAAAGGCTATTTTCTTTACTTAAGCCTACTCCTTTCTCTTTCTGAGGCTAATTGCTAGAAGAGTATTTCTGTCATGACAACGCTTTGCGTGTTTGGCATGATAATGGATATGACAATGTTGATATTTTTGGTCTTAGTGGAATACATCTACTGCTGCTGTTGGTTAGTACAGGCCTTGTTACTGCCAATACATACATGGCTCCTGTGAGCAAGTAAAACATGCTGCTGCTGTACAATAGCATACATGAACTACCTGTTACAGATCTGTACAGGTGGAGCTGGGGAAGTGGAGGGTTTCTGAAAGAGCACTGCAACTGCTAATAGAAAATGCTGACCTGTATTTGATGGTTAAGCAGCGAGCTCAGCGGCTGCTGATACAGCTGGAACCAATCAGCTGTGCTCAATAGAGAATGATGTTATTGCAAGGAGATTGAGTTAAGGACCTATCAGCCTGCGCCATTTAGTTGACAGATCATTGGCCATTCTCAATATATTCTTGTATGTACTTGTGATCTTGTGAAATGTCATCAGTTGCTGCCCCTATTGTTCCAATTCAAAGTTCACAATTAGCCATGTACAGTTCAAATCCCCATGTGTTCTTGATCCACCCCTTTTATCGACGATGCATCGAGAGGTGACTTTTTGCAGAATTGAGACAGACAGGTATCCCAGGATGCATCTCGCACCAACCAGCAAGTGTCAGTAGCGGAGGAGAAACCATTATGTAACTTAAAAATACTACTGTTATTATGTCACGAAATGTAGTTTTAAGAGCTATTCAGGCGAGAATGTAGTTGTTTAAAGCTCAAATCTATGATTTATTTATAAAGATAGGGCCTATTTGAAAATTTTATCTGACGTTTTCGGAGCTCAGCGCTCATTAACCCAGGCCGTCTGACGTTTACTGCTGGCTCTGATGTCTCTGTAGTGATTAAACATGAGATATAATTTGTCTTGTGTATATCTCATAAATCTATAATTTTTTCCCTGGCCAATCGTTTTGGCTGAGGGCAAAGTGAAATTTCATAACTTTACATATTTAGGCTATTTAACTTTACCGTTGTAGCCTACTAGAGCTTTGCCTTGGTACTTTGAATTGTTTGCTTTATTTCTTATTGTGTAGCTTCTTATACCTTTTACTTATACGTTTATAATGGCTATTATTGATCATTAAAACTGACATTAACAAAAAGAGATAGGGTTGTGTTTTATATCATATTTCATTTTATTACATTGAATATAATACATATGCATATATTGCCTGAACCACATATTAATATGTTTAATATTTTTAAAATGTAAACAAAAGAGGCAGGGTTGTGTTTTATATTTAGTTTTGTTATAAATATGCATGCAGTGAAGATAATCAATGTATGCGTTGCCTGAACCAGATTTGGGTGGCTATTAATATGTTTAGGATTTTTAAAATGAAAACAAAAAGAGGCAGAGTGGTGTTTTATAACATGTTGTTTTTATTGTTGCCTAAAATATACATACAGAGATAACTGGAGTAGCCTGATCGAGCTGAGTGACTCTATCAAGTACGCTGCTGTATCATTTGCAGAATTACTGGACTTGCGTCCTCCCATTCTCTGGAGTTTGTTCTCCTGAGTCGAACTTGGCAAGTCCGAACTACCAAGGACGCAAGTCCAAACTTTGCTAAATAAACAGTGAAGACATTGTAAAATAACAAAACTTTTGCTCATTTTCTGACTGTGTCAAGTTCTTTTGGTAGAATTACATTGGTATACACTGAAGCTCAGTGTCTTGGTTTCTTGTTTCTGTTGAACTACAGAGGTTGAGTATGCTGATGCATGTTAAAGCGGACCATTCAAGCGATAACACCACAGCTCAGTAGATTTCAATAAAACATCTTTTTGTTTCCTGTCATGCTATCCTCATAGCACTCTCTTTTTTTCCCGTCCCATTTCTCTTTCTGTATGTTTTGCATAGGTCACAGCCAATTTCTCCACTCTTTTTTAGTCCTTATTTTTGCATAATGATGCATAATACATGAGGAGCTTGTGAATATGAATGAGTGTGGCAGTGTCGTGGCATAAGGGTACGTTTTTAAGCGGAGTCATAAGGGTCACTAATGCAGCGAACACCTCTTCAGACACGACTGTCTCCAAACATGCCGACTGAAACTCAATCTTCACTTTTGTCTGAGGGTAATCTAAGGTTCATTCGCAATCCTCATTAAATGCACATTAATCGAAAGTGTATTAGTTTTCCTGTTCTCTCCTGAGGTCAGGATGAGGGTGTAAGTGGAAAAAAAGATGTGGGGCTAGAGAGGTTGATGATGACTTCTTTAGATTCAAAAACTTGTTTTCCAAAATAAATATACCCTGAAATATATACACTTACTAAATAGAAGATCATTTTATGAAGTATACTTAAGTAATGTTCAAGTATAGTTGCAATCAAAATGATTCAACCTCTCTGAGACTGTAATAATTTACAAATGTAGGCTTTTCTAAAGATACAGAGTATACTTTTTTTTTTTTTTTAATCTATAACAGTTTTGTGGCAAAATAAAAGTGATAACGTCAATATATAACATAATGCTTTTGATTTACAGGATTTTTTTTGTAATATAGCTATGTCATAATTATTCAACCCCTATTCAACACTGCTGTTGGCTCACGTATGTGTATGGTATGGTACAAAATGATGTAAGCCTTTGGCAACTCTATAACAAAACTGAATTAGCTTGTGTTGTTACACATTTAGCTCATGCATGTGCGAAAGTTAAGAACAAATTGTTTTATTGCATTAGAAAGGCTATGCCTGCAAGAAGATTTCCAAAACACTAAAAATTCCTAGAGACTCAGCTGGCAGCCTTATTCATAGTTTAAAATTTGTTCTACCAGAAAACCATTGATGGTTTTGAAGAAAAAGCACAATATCATTAAAGGAGACATATTATGTCCCTTTTCACATGATGTAATATAAATCTCTGGTGTCCCCAGATTGTGTCTGTGAAGTTTTAGCTCAAAATACCCCCCAGATCATTTATTATAGCTTGTCAAATTTGCACACCTAGTTGGGTGTGAGCAAAATCTTCCAGCGGCTCCTTTACATGAGTTTCGGATACTTAGAAAGGCTGCAACTTTTAGATTGCGTCTGGACGTTTCTGAATGGTTAGAGGATGTTACGTTGATTCAACTCATCAACTAGCATGTACCGTCATGTTAATCTATAAATTGTTGTATGGGTGCTCGTGTGGGAACGTAACACGTCTGCCACATGATTATACAATGCATAACAAATGTGCAGTACCGTCACAAGGGCTGTGCCAAGTGTGCGACCGCACAGGGCCTCGCGCCTCACCAGGGCCTCGTGCAAAGTAAAGTGACAGCTGACTTGATGTAAAAGCCAATAGTTAAAGTTCATGTTTTTATTCTTCAAAATAATATAATAGTTAAAAGACATAGCAAAAAAATGTGTATCGTTAAAAGTATGCTTGTTAAAAATGTATTATGCAGTAACTTACAATATTTCTCTGTGTGTGTGACAGTGATTTGTGCACATATGTCAGTCAGCGCGGCATCGCACGTCAAGTTCGCAGAGAGCTTTATTCACAGTCCATTCAAATTTTGATTTTGGCCCCCTCTGAAATGGGTCAAACATAGATATTACCTTTGAAGTTCAAGTAAATACGCTAGAAATCCGCGATCATTCAAGGATGTGCATTTATTGCATGGACGGAGAAAGCATGGACGGCTGCTGGATTTCATTTGATGGTACGCACAAAAGGTTTTTATTTAACACTATAAAGTTAAATAAGCGTAGCCTAACTTTACGCACCTTTCCGAGCATGAGGTGCCGCAGAACGAGTAAAGCCTACTCGATCTCTAGACATTTTAAATGTTTTTAAATCTGAAAACTACTAAAAGCAAAGAACTTGTCAGACATCCATTTAGTGCATGTTCACAGAGGAAATACTGAAAAACAGCGCTGGGTCGCTCAATAGCCTACTGTCTCTTTATTTTACTGACTGAGAAATGTGAGAGAGCAGTCCAAACAAAATTCAAGTGGATTCAGGCCGTTTTGCAAACGCCATTCATAATTTATAACATAATTTAAGCGTCAAAAATATGCACACTGCACAGTTCAGTTACACAGTTTAACTTCCTGAACCTAATGCTGTTAAGCTGAATATACGATTTTTTTCCCCTTTAAATATCCACATAAACAACAAATTGTTCGTCACTATAGCAACAGTAGACCCCCGTTAATATAGCCTACCCCCGGGCCTCGCACATCACGTTCGCACAGGGCCTCACACACCCCTTGCGACAGGCCTGTAAGTGTGCGTTTATGAATTACGCAGACGGTGAGCGTTTTCGGGATAAAACTAACAACATAGCTCTAGTCTCTGTGAATACAGTCAGAGACTATGGTAACTTTAGCCATATTAGCCGTACAGCATTCCAGAAAGCTCATTCAGAAAAAAAAATTTGCAAATATTCACAAAATATGTAGTGCCATCCTTACTTGTTCTGCATATGAAGTTAGAACACAAAGTGTTGGTTTTGACCCATCCTTCAGAAACAACGTTTTTCGCAAATCCAGCGTTGTACTGACCCTTGTTGGTGAAGGTGCAAATATATAACATTTTACCGACATTCTGCAGCACATTTCCTTCAAAAATGAAATTTAACCACAGTGTCCTCAGTGGCTCGGATGCCAGGAGTCTATGGAGACTCATTGTTCATTGGTACATCCAACAGAACTTTTGTAATGTTTTTTTTTTTGGCACAGACATTGTAATAGCTAGCTGATGCAGCGGGTAAAACAGAAACGGCAGTCTTTGTGCTTCTCATTCAGGGGTGTGTCTATGCTAAAAGGGCAGATCATTAACACTCCTACTCTTACGTAGGAGTAGGGGGAAATCTGGAACAGCGTGTTATGAGAGATTGATAATGATTGATGGGGATTATAAAGAAAGTATTGGGTGGATTTTTACCATTATAGGCTGGTTGTTTACACACATTGTGGACACACATCTATAAAAGTGAATTTTGCATAAAATGTTTGTTTGATCAGAGCAACTGAGAAAAACCCTCAATGTACTGCCAAAGACTTGAAATATGATCTGATGAAGGGAGGAAAAAACATTTCAATGCAGAGTATAAGAAGGACACTATAGACAAGCATGGCCTTCATGTTGGGACATCTTGCCGAATGCCACTTTTGGCCAAGAAGAACATAAGGCCGACTTGAATATGCTAAAATGGATTTGGATAGACCTGAGGAGCTCTGGAAGAATGTTTTATGGAGTGATGTGACCAAACTGGAACTTTTTGGACCCATGGATCAGCGGTATGTTTGGTGCGAAAAAGGCAAAGCTTATGAGCAGAAGAACACATCTCCATGGTCAAACACGAAGGCGGTCCAGTCTTGTTGTGGGGGTGCTTTGCTGTTGTAGGAAGTGAAAATCTTGACTGTATGAAGGACATCATGAATTCTTTGAAGTATCAAGCCATTTTGGCAAAGATGGTGATGCCTTCGGTGCAGAGACTGAAGCTTGATGATCAATGGACTTTCCTGAAGGACAACCATTCCCAAAGTATACATCCAAATCTATTTAAGATTGGTTCAGGAATTAAATCTCATTGAAAATATTTGGTGAAATATGAAGAAAGCAGTGATTACAAAGATTATCAGTGGTCTGGAATAGGGGTCGCCCGATATGTGTTTTTCAGGACTGATGCCGATACCGATTATTACAGATGAAGTAGACCGATAACCGATATTTTGAACCGATATATGCGTCTAATGTAAAAATGAAAATTTATGTCAAAATTAAGAATAAAAAGGCCTCTGACAAAGACTCCCGTTAAATTATTTTACCATATCTTTAATTGGAAGAACTGTTAATATTAACAACATTAATATTAAGAATAATAACAACAACATAAAAAGTGCATGGATCAGCAGCATTCTGTAAACATTTTGTAAACCTTAAAGAAGTCAATTTAAACAACAACTGGACATTTTTCACGTTCCCGGAACCAACACTGAATATTTGGAGAACGTTCTTATAACAAAAGTCTGTTAGCTGGGACTGTACTACAGCTAAACAGCTGGGGAAAGGGAAGTATTAGCTTCAATCATTTACATGTTAGAAATGTAGGGCAGGCTATGTGTAATAGCTTAACCTCTCATAATTATTTTCTGATGACTAAAACATAGCCTAAAAAAGTGACTAATGTACATCAATGGATTAAATTTAAAAAAGCGCACACACACACACACACACACACACACACACACACACACACACACACACACACACACACACACACACACACAGTTTATATGTGTGTGTGTGTCGGCATGGCTGATTAGTGTCCTGTTAGCAAGTGCTTTCGATGTGAGAGCGCAACATTTTCAGTGCCTTCAGCCTTCCACGTTGATTGGCAGTATTATTATGTAATATGTTATATTTAGCATTTTATTTGCTTTATTTATACCCCAAATCGCATGAAAATCACACACAACCCGTAGTCTAATTGTTTATTGATTCTCTTTATTTTTTATGTGTAGAAACTTTTGTTTGACTGTTTATCACGGAGCTAAAAACCAGGAAGTGTACAGGATAGTCAGAAACGTGCCATGTGAGATGATTGACAGCTATTCATCGAATGAGAGAGCGCGGAGATCACTGACGCAAATCAGGAGACAGAGCTCAATTTAAACACTCTTAGCTTATCAGATCGCATAATTCAGTGAGCAATAATAGAAATGGTATTCTGTATTATGAAATATTTAGCAATCATGTGAGTACAAGCCCTAATGGATGCAGTTCAGTGAAGCTATGTGAACACTAAAAACCATGTAGCGGCAGCAGATGTGAGTGAATTCATTCGCATTGATGATCTATTCACAATATAACGTTAAGATGGCCGAATGGCAAGCAGCTAAAATAGGTTTTAGTTACACTAGCACCGCTTTGAGGCTATTTTCAACTCTCATGCTGTTGTTCCAAGTAATGTTAGCTAAACTCCAATAAAGCTATCACTGCACGGACATTGACTGGGAATTCACAGTATAACTGGAAACGGGGTTGCTTGTCATTAAATAGACTATATTGAGGTGTTTTGCAACTTCAGTGTAGTGATTTAATGCAACTTAAATCACTACAAGTTGATAGTGATCACTGCTGCCTTACCTTTTCGTGGTCACTGCGCAGCTCCTGTTAGCAAGTGCTTTCGGTGTGAGAGCGCAACATTTTCAGTGCCTTCAGCCTTCCACGTTGATTGGCCGGACTCGTGACTCCCAACAAATCAGATGGGTGATGGGCGGGCATTAGTCTAGGTCACCGATACCGATAACCAAAAAAATTATTAATATCGGCGGCAATAATCAGCCATGCCGATAATCGGTCGACCCCTAATCTGGAAGCTTTTTCAGGCAAGGAATGGGCCAATATTGCAGTAGAGAGGTAACAGAAGCTTCTAAGCATACAGGCAGCATTTATTGGAGGTTATAAAGAATGCAAGATTCTACACAAAATTTTACTTTTGGGGTTGAATAATTTTGAACACAAATGTTTAGAGGCAATTCGCTTTTTTTTTTGTGTTTTTTTTTCATTTCTCATCAACTCAAAATCACTCAAATGTGTATTAAACTTTCTATAAATGTTTACTGATGTCTTTGTTGAATTGTTTTCATAAAATGTTGCTCTTGGTAGCAAAATGACTTGCAGGTCAAGGGGTTTGAATAACTAACTCATATTTTTAAGTATACTTTAAGTAGTAAATTAATATCAATGTACTGTAGTAAATTTAAAGTGTACTATTTCAGTACTGCTTGGGACTAAATTGGCCCATATTTTTATATATATATATATATATATATATATATATATATATATATATATATATATATATATATATATATATACACCTTTAACTGAACTTTAACACTTTCCATTTTAAAAACCTTTTATTCATGCATTCTCCCTTTACTTTATGCATGTTGTAAGCTAATATTCCATATTTGAGAGAACAGTGTTTACATAGTCTTCTTACATAGCACAGTGGTTTGTGGGTGATATTAGCCCAAAAATCATGCACAGATGTACACTTTGAAAACCCACAGAGAGCTGAACGCCATCTGGGCACCTTTGACATACTATTTCCAATGTACGATGAAACATACTACTAATCCTAATCTCACTGTCTGTCCTAGATAGTATGCAGATAGTATCTCCCCTTCTGAAAATTTCTTCACAATCTCGTTTCGGCATTTCTGTAGTGCTCTTATTTATTATGTGAACTCTGCATATGTTCTCAACATATTTTCCCAGGCTTCAGGTGCAGCCTGACCTTCAATATATTTGTAAGACTTAAGCTCTATTTAGGCTGTCATGCATTCATCTATAACCACTTTTGTAAGACACCATCAGCCACCTAGTGTGTATAATAGCAATATGCATATAAATAGGTGTTCAACTTTCTATGCATACCATGTGTTGTTGATGTTGATTGAACTTGTTGGTGGGAGCCCACAGCATGCTGACGGGGAGGTGTGAAGCTGGAGTGGATGATGTGTCCCAGCTGAGCGTGAAATTAAAATTGCTCCAAACAGCAGGGGCAAAAAGAGGGTGAGAAAGAAAGACAGGAAGATAGATAGATAGATAGATAGATAGATAGATAGATAGATAGATAGATAGATAGATAGATAGATAGATAGATAGATAGATAGATAGATAGATAGATAGATAGATAGATAGATAGATAGATAGATAGATAGACTGATTGATTTCAAAGAAGCGTTACAGAAAATCTTCGCCACATTGCCATATACACCAAAACGGTCGGCATGCCAGGCGCATGGTCCAAAAGTATTGTACCTAGTCTCTTAATGAGTCATGGGTTTGTTTTGGGCATAACGTGCAATAAACCAATCAGAGTCTCATCTCCCATTCCCTTTAAAAGCCAGTTGCGCTTACACCATGGCGAATTCGCTATTTAACTTAAATGGCGAAATTTGCCAGCGGAAAGACTGAACGCTTCCCCAGAGAGGAATCCTTTTATTTTTTATATTTGGCATGTTTGTATGCTGCTGCGCATCCCTGTGTGTGTAATAAGAAGAATGTACACACGTTGTGCACCCGCCTATAGGCACATATTACTAATGCGCTCTTTGAATAACACAAAAAATACTGCGCTTTGACTTTAGACCAGGTTTTTGTTGGTCAATGGCGCAGTCATTTTCAGTTTCCTCAAAATAGCAGCGCCTGAACACACCTCGTTTTCAGACCAGCACATCCATGGGTGAACAGATGAGCGTGAGTGCATTTGCTATTTAAACAATGTGGCACTGGATATGAAAATGATAACTGCACCGGGCTGAAACTAGCAAAAAAACACTTGTACTGCGCCTGCCGTCGCATTGCGCTGGGTGTATGATAGGGGCCTATGAATAATAGTTCAATCAAAGTAAATGATTATCAGATGATTGCGACAAGTGACCTATTGTTTGGAGCGTTCAAAGAAACTAAAGGTTTTTTGCATCCATATTTGACCTCAAAGCATATAAGTTCCCTTAGGGAACCCAGGATAGGAACCACTGTCAGGCTGGAAGCTTACACTGCTATTTTGAACTGATAATCAGAGCAAAAAGCAGCCCTACAAATATACTATATCCACAATCCTCTACAAGTGCTGCCAATGCCTTACTTAAACCACCATCTGTTTAACTCACCCTCTGTCTCACCTTGGGACCACCAAACATCCACCATGTGCAGCTGTTGTCATTCGTTGTTACATATTTATGAAATGTTGTGCATTTGAATGACCCCAGAGGCTAAGCTGCTTTATGAACCATCCAAATTTAGCACTGAAAAATGTTATGTTTAAATTAAAAGCAAGTAATATCCCAACATATTAAACAAAGTGCAGATAATCACATCTATGTTAAAAGAATCACAGTTGGTTTTTATAGTTTTGCCTAATATAGTTAGTTGCTAAAGAAGCCAAAGAATCAATGCACAAAGTGACAACCGGTGTGGAACAGTGTATGTGAGCGACAGAGACTTGACACCACCCAAAGCGTTCTGCTCCACTCCAGTTCCACTCAGGGTTTTCCATTTCACATTTCCTGTCCACTTAATTTTTAATGTAATCACTGGCACAGCCATTTGTAACTTGAATGTGCAAACCTTATGGTGTCATTCACTTCTAGTTATATTTATCTGTACAAAAATTGTCTGTTATGCTGCTTGATATTGCAAACTGGCATTTGTTAATGTATTATTTGTATTATCTGTCTGTTGACGTGACTAACAGACAGCAGACAAACAGCAATCCACCTGTCGCTCAAAGTGGCCACTCCCTTAATTATGCAGAACTTTAAGGCTTTATATAATGTAAACGAATGAGTTCACCCCCTCACAGTTCATCAATTATTCCTTATCATAATCATAAGCACACTAGTTCATACTGCATAGTGTTTACTGCACTCATTTTGCTCATTAGCATCTTATGAATCAGAAGTCTCGCACATTCACAGAAAATAGATTACTTCTGCATTGCAAAATACGGTGGATAGTACGATAAAACACGGATGCTCTGATCTTTAAAAAGAAAAAAGTCCATTCCTCACTCCACTTAGGCCCTGTCCCAAATGGCACACTTCATATGCATTTACGGTTTTGTGCAGTAGCTCCTCACTGCAGAACCAGAGATCCAGGGGGTGGAGTTGGGGTAGGTTTAGGGTTGAGGTATGTGTAGTCTTAGCCCACACCCATATGTCACACTTAGCCTCGCGTAGCCAGATCTTCAGACTGATGACAGAAGGTCCATCGCAGCTTTTATTGGTCAGGGACCGCCCTAGAGGATGTTTGACTGACATGTAACGCAACCAATCACAGTTTGTTTTGTTCCACTTCATGTTTAGGGGCGTGAAAATGTAAAGTCGATGTCCCTGCAATAACAGATCCACGTGCATCTACAAATGATTCATTCATGAACGTTGTTCGAGTTTACTGCAACAATGGAGCTGCGAACTTCACATCATTTTGAAAATCCGGTGTTTAGTTGATTGTGGTAAGCGTTCATTGTCACTGTTGTAAACACAACGGCTTTCTTCTTCCACAAGGGAGTTTGGAGTTGCGGCATTTGTTTCTAGGTGGACCGTTAAAGAACACAACACATTCGTCTCACGGACATCCTGTAGAATTCAACCAATCACCCTCTTTGAGAAGTGGTGTTTTTCTAGTCGAGAAAAAAACACCAAACTCCCTTGTGGAAGAAGAAAGCTGTCACGTTTACAACTGTGACAATGAGCGATTACTAGGATCAACTAAACGCATGGGTTTTCAAAAGTATGTGAAGTTTGCGGCTCCATTGTTGCAGTAATATAGCAAAGTAATATAGCAAAGTATATACGTAGCTTTCCTGTAGCTCAAACAATAGAGCATGGCGCGAGCCATGCCAAGGTCATGGGTTTGATTCCCAGGGAAAGCAAGAACTGACTAAATGTAAAATGTGTACCTTGATTGCAATGTAAGTCGCTTTGGATAAAAGCGTCTGCCAAATGCTTAAATGTAAAATTAAGTGGGACGAGTTGGATCTGGATCCAACCTTGCCCCCTTGATCTCATGTTCTGCAGTGAGGACCATCTCATATTGTAGACTTACAAAGGCTGCCGCATGCACATGATCATCAAATCACCTTTATTTATATAGCGCTTTTTACAAGTCCAGTTGTTTCAAAGCATCTTCACAGTGTTAACAGGAAAATAATGCAATAGAATTTGATTCGGCTGTACAGCCGCTCTGGTGAAAACGGTGATGTTATCCAGCTAATTTCAAGTATCATATCGTGTCAATGCGGGCAGATCGGTAATATAGATGAAATTTAGGTGTCCCCAACTGAGCAAGCCAAAAGCCAGAGGCAACGGTGGCAAGGAACCAAAACTCCTTCAGGGTCAGAATGGAGAAAAAAACCTTGGGAGAAACCAGGCTCAGTCGGGGTGCAAGTTCTCCTCTGGCCGATGAACAAACAGTGTATGATTATAATTCTGGCAACATTGCAGGTCTTAAGTCATAATAGGTAAATAGATATTCATAAGATTGTTCGAAAGATTGGAGTCATCATGCCAGAGACGGGTTTAATGAGGATGTAGTGTCGATGCCGACAGGGGGAGTTTAATTGACACACTCTCTGCAGACATTTCAGGGATGCGTTGGTCATGCGCAGGTCCACCATCTGATCTGGATATGGCCCGGATCCTGCTGACTGCAGTAAACCTCGGGATAAACAGAGAGACTAACGTTGGCGTAGATGCCATTCTTCTTATGATATAACAAGTACATCAGGTGTTATGGGAAGTGTTGAGATATCAAATATCATGAAGTCCAGGAGACCTTAGGGTGTCCCATTTGTCATTTTAGGTTTCAGAAGGGTGCTCGCGGACGTCCCCTTACTGCTTGATATGCGTCCTTGATGCGTACCAAGCCCACCTTGAAGCAAGCTCCACAGCAGACTTCTTCCTGACAGTCAATTACCTTGCGAAAATGCAGACTTGGAGGAGGCTGTGAGTATTTATGGTGCCATTTGGGACAGGGCCTTCCACTCTGCTCACACACTCTGGTCGGGAATGCAGTGAACAATTGATTAAGCCAATCAGCTTAGAGGACAGGAAGTAACTTATATAATATCCCATATATCACTGCAGGTGGTCCCGGGAACTTAAGCGACACTTGTGCTCAGTCTGGAGCTTGAACTCAAGCACAGCGCCTTTCAAGGGATTCATAAAATGAAAGGTTCACACTAGTTCTTTCCTGGATGGTGTGTTCTCTGTTTTTCTGTCTGCCTATCGCTTTCATGTTTTTACCCCTCACTTCTGTCCCTGGCGAGAGCATTTGGAAGCTGAACTGTCAGTTTGTTGCTTTGATTTTCTCAGTGTGCAAGCCTAGCCCACAGACAGCCTTCTGCTGTGCTCACAAACACACACACATGAATACTACATGAATAAATAGAGCACCAAACCGCTGAAATTGCTCAAATGTTCAAAGCTATGTGAATGTATTCATGGTTGAATCAGTTGTGTGAACAGCTTTAGGTCAGTTAAAAAAATGGCTTTGCTTCAATGCCTGATAGCAGAGCATGTCAAGTGGTAAAAATCTTAACATCGATCTTAACATCTCATCTTTTGGTTATACTAGAAAAAGTGTAAGTAGACACAAACAGATACAGTCACATATTTAAGGTCCTTAGTACCCACAGAGATCCTCATAAATCATGTAATTGTTATATAAATCATTGTAATGGTGTGTGTGCAGCGGTGTAGCAAATGTCTCAGAACTGAAGGGGATATGCACCAAAACTTGCTTAAGGAATGTTATCTTATTTGTACCTACTTGTATTGTCATGAGAAAATTATGTTTTAGGCAATGAATACTGATTATAAATTATAGTTAGAGTATATAGTAATGTATATAGTTTTGATTATAAATTACAGTTACATAGTACAAATGATTTGTTTATTATTACATTATATTATACACTACCGTTCAAAAGTTTGGGGTCGGTAAGATTTTTTAATGTTTGTTTCATGTCCCTTTAAGGCAAGTCAGTTCACTCGGCGGCCATCTTTTAAACGCCTCTCAGGCAACTATTTATCATGCAAGTACAGCTTCTAGCTCTTTGAATGGGGAAACATCAAAATCTCCAAAGCTGTTCTTTATATTCGAAATCACAAATGAAATCTGACAGCAACTGTCTCATAAATTTTGTTGCTAAACGCTCATATCATGACCAAAAAAACCTGCATTTTTCAGGCTGGACCAGCCAATGCGCATGTGTTGTCATAAGTGCGCATCTCAGAACACGCTGTATAGCAATCTGAGCTTGAATATTGTGAAATATTATTACAATTTCAAATAACTGTTTTCTAATTCAATGTATTTTAAAATGTAATGTATTCCTATGATGGCAAAGATTTCTTTGGTGAATAAAAACTCAACAGAACTGCATTTATTTGAAACTTTATACATATTTTGTAACATTATACATGTCTTTTATTGTCATTTTCAACTTATCAATTTAACACATCCTTGCTGAATAAAAGTTTTTTTATTTTTATTTTGAAAAGACAAAACAAAACATGAAATTTATGGAATAATATCCTCTCGTTTCCACAGATCAGTTGTGTAAAAATATTAATGGTATTTTAATCGTCAGTAATCTGTCTCAGACAACCATGACCAGTGAAATATAATATAATATCTATATTGCTAGCTGAAAAACATAACATGCCCATTGCCTGATGAGAACTGCAGGGGACAGATTTTAGGTTTATCAAAGGTGTGGAGGACATGGACACATGGGGTCTAATGCATTTTGTGTTCTGTTTTTTTTTCTGTTTCAGTGCTACAGACGTCCTGCATGGAGGACATGAGGAAAGAATTAAACACAACGAGGAAAAGGATGAGTAAAAAGAGAGAATAAATCAGGTGAGTTTGTGAATGTTTCAGTCTCCGATGAGTGCATTTCCCAGAGAATCAGCCATTCTTTTCATTGTCAAAATTGCTCCTGTGTACTGAAACGTTTACTCCATAGATATTCCCAGAATGCACTGTCAAACCCATACATCTTGCTATATTCACATGCTAAAAATGTTGGAAACTTTGGGAATTAACAGGAATGAATGATATAAACTGGAATTTATAGGCTAGCCTATAAAAGGGAGTTCACCCAAAAATGAAAATGATCCTATAATTTACTCACCCTCAAGTCATCCTAGGTGTATATGACATTCTTCTTTCAGACTAATACAATCAGAGTTATACAAAAAAAATGTCCTGGCTAATCAAAGCATTTTAAAGGCAGTGAATGGCAGCTCAAAATTTGAAGCCCAAAAAAGTGCATGCATCCATTATAAAAGTAATTAAGGGTTAAAGGTCTTCTGAAGTGAATCGATGGGTTTGTGTAAGATACAAATATCCATATTTAAAACTTTATAAAGTAAAATGTCTAGCTTCTGGCGGAACGCCTTCCGTATTTAACTTAGGAGTTCAAAATGCTGACGTCATCATTTCACCAGTTACGCTCTTTTCATAAGTTGAATACTGAATGCGGTCTGCTGGAAAGCTAAAAATTGTACTATACCCCCCCGGAGCCGTGTGGATTACTTTTATAATGGATGGATGCACTTTTTTGGGCTTCAAAATTTGGGCTGCTATTCACTGCCATTATAAAGCTTGGAAGAGCCAGGACATTTTTTAATACTCCTATTGTATTCGTCTGAAAGAAGAATGTCATATACACCTAGGATGGCTTGAGGGTGAGTAAATCATGGGGTAATTTTCATTTTTGGGTGTACTATCCCTTTAAATGTAGTTAAACATCTTGCAGCAAAATCAGTAGAAAATCTACCCTGCACATTACTCAATCACATGCACACAGCACATTATTTACTGCAGGGCTATTGAGGCCACACCCCCTGCATGCACTGTGCGTTCCTCCATCACATGCACAGATCATTTCTAGAATCCTTTTATAAATCATCATTTATATTTGATTTGAACATAGTGTGCATAAAATCCACACCAACATTTATATTAATAATCTTTGATGTGGAAAAGTGCTTAGCGCTAAGTCAGGGTCTAAGCAGACGTACGCACTTTTCGTTGTGGCAAAGAGAGCTGTGGGTATTTGGAAAAATAAGCAATTCATGCTGTTCGCCATTCTCAAGTAAAGGATTTGGACGTTGACTGGTGCTCATTTATATGTCAGTTTCAAGATCTTTTGCGATTTGCAAGGCGAACGTGTTTTTTTGTGTGTGTACGTTCATTCTCTGAATTACACTTATGAATTACACATTGGAGAAATGATCGTAAGATCAAATGTAGGATGGTTTTTACGCAACGTTTTATAAATGAGGCCCCTGGTCATTATGGAATCAGAGGATTTTTTTTTTTTTTATATATATTTAGCCACTTGAGGTCGCTTATTCAAAGCAAAGGCGTAGCTTGATGATGCCTGGATTTTGCTAAGCTTTTATTATTCCGCAGACGACCGTTTTCCACTTTTTCCCGTCGTGTATGTGGAGTAACAAAGCTGTTTTATCATATTAGATACTTTATTTGAGTGTGTTAAAAGTTGTTATAATGCTACTCCGTGCGTTCACTCGGCTACTATAATACATTGTTGCACACTGCAGTAAGCTAGATCGATATTAGGCGTGGTAAAACATGGTACTCGCGGTAAATCATGAAAATGAGATTCAAACAATAAGACTAAATGTGTTGAGCTATATAACAATGATTCGTTTTCTGTCGATGAATGTATCCAAACAGTTGCTTACCTGTCTAATAATAGATACCACATAATATATTAAAGCGCCATTGGTTTTTTCCATTTGTTTCCACAAAATAAAAAATCCAGGAATCGGAAATCGAGGGAACACGGGTATGGTGTCATTGATAGGTGACGCACAGACACGGTCTGTGTCCTGGTTAAAATTGCTTATTTCTCTGGATTTAAACATTCTTGGAAACATTTGGGATAATACAAGTAGCCAAGTCAACAAAATGTATAACATTGTTCTTGTGGTTTTTGTGGTTCCTTGTGGAATATTTTAATCCAAAAATCTTACATATTGTGCCTTTAACTTCCCATGGAAAGTTTCCAGAAATTAATGGAAATTTTCCACCTCTTTGCAACCCTAGGTCTTAAGTCTCTCAATTCTTCAAAGGACACGTTCGAGTTTAAATGTTTGAAGATAATTCTGTTTTAATTTATTTTTATCTTGCATCATTTATGTTAATGAAAGTGAAACAATAATGCACACTTTTAATTCTGAGGCAAAAAATAGAGAGGAGATTACATATCCCTCCCCTTTTTTTGTTTATTTATGTCTGTGTTGTGATTATTATTATTATTATTATTATTATTATTATTATTTATATTATTTATTTTATATTAGGTTTTGTTTGTTATTGTAAGTTAACTACATTTGATAACATGAATAACATAACAACAATACTTCTACAGCATTAATTAATATTAATTATTATCTGTATTAAATATTATCTGTTAATTTAAATGTTTAGTTTAAATGTTTTAATTCAATTTAATCTGTTATTATTAGTTAATGCATCCGTGAACTAACATGAACAACAATATATTTTTTTAATTAAGATTAATTAATAAATGCTTAAATAATACTTCTCATTGTTAGTTCATGTTAGCCAATGCATTTTCTTGTAACAAATGGGACCTTACTTTAAAGTGTTACCATCATATTTGCTTTATTATGTTAGCTATTTAAACAATAAAATAATGCAGGACAAGTGCATATTCCATGATGACGTTCATAAAGACATGTTATACAGCGATGTTGTTGATAAAAGCCAGCCATGTTTTAATGCATGACCTTGTAATTGGCCCGCAGGTAATTGAGTCATCAGTGTCTCAAAGTCTAATGGATCTGGTGCCTGAATTAATAATCACGATATTGTGATTCATGGCATAGGGGAAACAGAGAGTGGAATGAGACAAAGTTTAACCAATGAGAGTTGTTCTGAGACTCCAGCAGCTGCTTGCCTTGTTGTAAGGAGTATATTCATATATATATTCCAGATGGTAGTCGTATGTGGTTGTATGTGTTCATATATATATGAATATATATATATATATCTATTGCAGATAGTAGTCGTATGTGTTCATCCACTCATGCCTGATATCACACAAATATTACATCAGAAGTGATGTTGGAATGTAATCAATTAAAGTAATGTGTTGTACAACTGTGAGGTTTCAAAGAGCAGATGTTCCTGTATCCATTATCATTGATTTTCTAGAAACTGGGAAGTGTGGGGAAGTCCTAAACTAGAAC
Source organism: Paracanthobrama guichenoti (assembly GCA_018749465.1). Classification (NCBI taxonomy): domain Eukaryota; kingdom Metazoa; phylum Chordata; class Actinopteri; order Cypriniformes; family Gobionidae; genus Paracanthobrama; species Paracanthobrama guichenoti. The sequence continues at coordinate 16,947,755 of CM031966.1, read as the reverse complement.
CATGATTGTGTTATAGCATGATTTTTCTTTCAGTACCCCATCTGGGTACACACACACACACACACACACACGTCTGGTTTACTATCTTTGTGGGGATTCTCCATAGACGTAGTGGTTTTTCACGTTCAGAATTCTCATTCTGCATGATTTATAAACTTGTTTCCTCATGGGGACCACAGTTTGGTGTTCGCAGTGTTGCCTTTTCACTTATTATAAGCAGTTTTAGGCTTGTTGTTTAAGCTTGGCTCATAAAGTGATCGAGTTTATGGAGTTATTAAAGTGAGCAGTTGCGGTTTGTGATATCTTGGTCTTGTTTTCAACATAAAGCATTTTCATTTATACATTTTTTTATGGGCTTGTTCTTGTTCGCTGATTTGCTTGCATGATCTGGCAACACTAGTCAGGCTTGTGCCGTTTTCCCTGTGATTTCTTGCACCACACATACAGACGAGAGATACATCTCTGAGATACATCTCCAAGCCTTACACCAAAAAGTGCAATGCGAAACGTCGGATGCAGTGGTGTAAAGCACACCGCCACTGGACTCTAGAGCAGTGGAGACATTATAACAAATTAGCTCAAAGGGAAAATATTAATAATTAATCATAGCTCGTTACAATTAATTATGAATATTTGGATCAGTTAATCGAATTAACATTACAATCAAATTATCTGTTCATCTAGCAAACATTCAGCTCTTCAGAAAGGATATTTTCTGTGGCCACAGAAAAATTTCTTTCTTAGCTCGTAGCTATGATTGATTCGTTAAAGTGACAATTTATTTATAAGCAGACCAGAATTGACAAAAGAATTTAACTAAAACACAAACACATAACTAACATAAACGCACAACACAAAATCATACAAATATGGGTGTAGAATGGAAAACTGGATCAGAACAGAGGAACTAAGTTATGAAAAGAGTCTAAAACCTTGGAGATCCATCATTTAAGACAACAGGCTCCTTTGTTTGAACAAAGGGGTTTATAGCTTTAACTAACTGCACAGCAAATTTGTATATCGTACGTTACTTGCATTTGCCTGAGCTTTTTGAAGAGCGTCCGCATACAGTTGCAGGAGAAAGTTTGATAGTTCGGTCCGTTGGTGTTGCAGTTGCAATCGATTCCTTCCGTGTTGAGCGAACGAACGACGGTGAACTTGCAGAGACTCTGTGATGGTCGAAGAAGGTCCACATGGTTCGATGTGTGTGGGGCTGGCAGGCACGGTTGAGCCGGCAACACCGGATGAGGTCTCACGCGAACAGCATTCGGGAGTGGAATGTCAGCAAGTACACCGTCTAACTAGGAGGGAACTTTTTGTTGGGCTTTTAAGTTCCAGAGGCCACACCTTTGAGTTTTCGGCTTGACCAGTGACAAAGGTGCGTTCTCAGGCAGGAGAGTTCCTTTGTTTGAACAAAGGGCTGACTCATTCGCATGATTGGAGTGAGCTGGAAATTTGTGTTAATTTGTATTCTGATAAATATAACAAACACACTGCCATTCTATAAGAAAGTGATGTTCACCAAAGTGTTTGTCATCAAAGGAGAAACATTTTGATAGGAGACACCAGCTAGATGGGCTAACATTAACTAGTAATTCGATCATCAAAGCATGCATAACATTATACAATATATATATTTAAAAAAAAAAAATTATACACTATATAATATTAAAAAACAAAACAATATACCAACAGTAATGATACACAAAATGTACTGGGAAATGTACTGGGGTATTTATTTAACAGATTGTCAATGAATTACATTGTCACAGTGGGGAAACTAGCCATCACTGAGCCTGTCTGGGTCCTTAAGGAGATTAAATTGTAAGGAATGTGTGTTTGATCGGTCCAGTTGCTACAATGTGTTCTCTGGAGTGACGAATAACGCTTCTCTGTCTGGCAATCCGATGGACGTGTAGCGAAACCTAGCCCCAGGGGAAATGGTGCGGGATTTATGCATGCGTTTAATCGTGTTACGATCAAACATACATAAATCGGCACAGAGGGGAATTTGGATATTAACAGTTGATTATAACGGATTATAACAATTATTAATATCTAGGGCTTGATTCAGCTTGTAGAATTTTCTTTAATTCTAGAATTGAGTTCAAAGGACGGATAATTGTCCACCAACTATCTCCCTTATAATAACTCTTAGACAAGACTTCTCTGGCCAGAAGAAGTATCTTTCTTTTTAATTTGTAACAGGGTCGGTTCACCGGTTCAGTTAATTTGTGTATGTTTGTTATTGTTTGTTGATTTATTCAAATATATATATTCACACGTGATTGCGCTTGGTTTGCTCATACATAGGAAGCAGGAAGGAGAGAGAGAGAGCGAGAGAGAGAGAGAGAGAGACAAAGAAAAGGTGGTATTACCGACAACACCCTATTGAGAACAAGCAAGAAATCAGTCCAACTTATTGGTATAAGCTCAAGACTTTATAACGACAGTTAAGGGATACTTGCATAGGTTTACTTCGTGGCTGATCGCGGATTCGTGCGTGTGGGGAATTCCGTGATCCGGTCCGTGTTTTGAATCTTGCAGGGTGGGTCCGTTGGAGTCCGCGGGAAATTCAACTTTGGTTCCTTTGTGTGGTAATGTCCTTTGGAAGATGGTGCGCTGGCAGTCTGAGAATCCGCGCCGAGTAGGCAAGAGGGTGAAAAGCAAGCGAGCGGAAAAGCAAGAGAGAGAGCAAAGCAAGAGAGAGAGAGCAAAGCAAGAGAGAGAGCAAAGCAAGAGAGCGAGGAGAGCTTGTAGGCCCTTCTTAAAGGGCCATCACAGGGCACGCCTCTTTTGTCGGAACAGCCAATCAGAGCGAAGGAACTAAGAAGCGGGAAATCTCCCTTTGTCTTCGGATCTCGTCTCATTAACATGTTTATGGCTTTCTTAAGTTTGCAGACTTTGGGGTTTTGGCATAAAAGAAAGAGTTTGATGCATCATAGTACCACAAAACGCACATAGCCGGTCTACAAATTGAGAGACAAAGCATGGGGAGTTTAACTTATGAATTTAAAGGAAAGGTGAGGATTGGCGTCGTTCTTCATTAAGCGTTCACTGGCTATAAGTTTCTAACCTATCAAACACATCTAAAATGGTTATAACAAAAAGCATGCATACATACAGGGAACACAGCACATCTAAAATGAAAAATAACTAAGTTAAAAGTCATATAGCCCCCTTTGGGTGTTTTATGGTGTCCCGTGGAATGCAGAAGGCTGGTTTGTGTTCTTTAGAGCCGTTAACCTGTCAGTCTGTAGACTTCACGGCGCTGGTCCTGTTTGATTCATTTTGCATAATTAAAGTATTGGTCTGTTCGATCATTTATGAGCACCGTCCATACTCTACAGATGAGTCTGGGTTTGGTGGTTGCCAGGAGAACGATACTTGCCTGACTGCATTGTGCCAAGTGTAAAGTTTGGTGGAGGGGGGATTATGGTGTGGGGTTGTTTTTCAGGGGCTGGTCTTGGTACCTTAGTTCCAGTGAAAGTTCTTAGTTCCTGTTCCAACACGACTGCGCACCAGTGCACAAAGCAAGGTCCATAAAGACATGGATGAGTGAGTTTGGTGTGGAGGATCTTGACTGGCCTGCACAGTCCTGACCTCAACCCCATAGAACACCTTTGGGATGAATTGGAGTAGAGACTGTGAGCCAGGCCTTCTCGTCCAACATCAGTGTCTGACCTCACAAATGCGCTTCTAGAAGAATGGTCAAAAATGTCTAAACCTTGTGGAAAGTCTTCCCAGAAGAGTTGAAGCTGTTATAGCTGCAAAGGGTGGGCCAACTCCATATTAAACCCTACGGATTAAGAATGGGATGTCATTAAATTTTATGTGCATGTAAAGGCAGGTGTCCCAAAACCTTTGGCAATATAGTATATCTCTCATCTGTCATCTATCATACATTTTGTTGTGCGTCATTAACAACTAGTTGTTCAGTTCTTTTCTGTACACACTGCACAGAATTTCTGTAAATGCGGTTCTCACTGCCTGTATTTTTCAGGATTTAATTTGGTTGTAGAATGCGGTTGTCACTCCTGTAAATGACTGAACTGTGTGTGTACAGAACAGGATTAAAGGGATCATCAGCTGGCTTTTTTAATTATTTTATACTGTTGTCTGAGGTCAACTTATTACATTTGCGTGGTTTTTACATTCAAAAACATCATAATGAATAAGTAATAGGCTATTTTCTACCCTGGTTTTGAGGCTTTCTCCTGAACGCTCGGTTCTTATGTGCCGCACTGAAGACTTGAAAGTAAACGCCCACAGCTATGATTGGATAACAGTTTTGCATAATAATAATGAGTGGGAATTGCTTTGAAAACTTCCAATGTGGAGAAATGGCAACCGGAAAGATTCGGCCACAGGGCTTGCAAAATGTCTTTATCAAACAAACACAATGATTTATCTCTCCTCCACCCGCAATTAATATGAATGTTATTTTTTATTACTTGGCCTGCCCGATCGGTGGTTATATCCGCAAACTGCACATCACTAACACACACACACACACACACACACACACACACACACACACACACACACACACACACACACACACACACACACACACACACACACACACACACAAGCTTGTGCATTAGCAAAACTTCACTGCAGACAAATCAGAATGTTCAAACCTTCCACAACATAATCAGTGGAATGATCTGTAACAATGCAATACTATCACATATAAAAAACATGTTTTACTCACATAAGTGTGTTACACCATTCCTGTTTTTATATTACCATGACCTTTTATACATCAAAAGCTCAAGGGAAAGTTGATTTCTCAATTCATCACCCCTCTAACCACTAAAAGGTGAACTGACATCCAAATTAAGCTGCAGTGTGTATGTAGCCTTTTGGTCCCCACGGTGACACAAGTCTCTACCGGGATAGAAAAACTTGTACACGCACACATGCACAGGCTCTAGTGAAACTGAAATTTGGTGGCAGAGCAGCTGTTCTGCCAAAGGATTTGATCAGACAACTGCAGACCTACACTGCCTCCCACACCCACAGTCTTTTTAGAGAAAGAACATCTCACATCTACCTGATGTAAGCTGAAGCACACTGAACGAGATTTTTAATTAGCTGCCAACCAAAACACACACACACACACACACACACACACACACACACACACACACACACACACACACACACACACACACACCTGAGGGTTAAATTGACCCAGAATGTTCCATTCAGCATTCCAGCAAAACAAATACTGGCAGTTTGTTTGTCAATCCATTCCTAATCCTGCATGTTTTTGTTTGATCTGTACTAGAAAAAAAAAAAAAAAAAAAAAAAAAGAAATCTAGCAAATATATGCATACAGAACTCACAAAAAGATGTCAACACTAATTGATTTTTGTGTCCACCCACCTCTAAAATCCTGATTTATCTTCTGTAGCCACCCCAAATTTAAATTCTTTCTATAATATAAATATTAGGGCTGTCAATGTAATACAATAATGCAATGCAATACAGTAATGCAATGCGATCAGCATAGAATGATTTTTGAAGGATCATTTGATACTGAAGATTGTCATCACATGAATAAATTACATTTTAAAATATATTAAAATAAAAAGCAGTTATTTTAAATTGTAATATTAGTTCACAATATTGCCATTTTTACTGTTTTTTAATTAAACACTTTGTATATACGCTCACAAACACACATACACACTATATGTCTGCTGTCAAACACACATACACACTAGTTATGTAAGTATAACAATGGAGGACAAGCAGCTTTGAGACACAAAGTGTTATTTTAAGATTTTTTGTCAGTGTGCACATCAGTAGTTCTAAGGAAGTCTCATGCTAACAGCTTCTATCAGCCTGTCTGCTGTCTGTGTCTAATAGAACTGGAGACTTGCGCTGGCAGGTAGGAAGCCCAGAAAACAGGATTAGAGGATACAGGAGAAGTCACACTGTGAAGTCAGCTTCACTTCATTGTCTGAGATCAGACTAACCTTTGTTCTGCCAGGTCTTTGCTTTTACAGTCGCTATGGCAGCAGCCTAAATGCAGCAAGGGATGCTAGGATGCTGTTTTGTGAGCTGTAGCAAAAGAATCAGTGGCTTTTATGATGCCTTTAGTCACTGTTATATTGCACACAGAAACACACATATATTGTTCCAACAATAGCTGCATGAACCCAAGCACCTCTGTCATACTATAAGGGAATACTATAAAGGAACGGAACCTCTGGTGAAGCTCTGTAAGAGCTGCTTCTGTATCAGGTTTATGATTTGTGCATGATTTCCCATGATGTGAGGTCACAACTATTCTCTTAATTAAATAATATATCAATTATTTGCTATTTTTCAAACAGTATGTAAATCAAATAAGTGTATATTGTGTATGATATATTATTCAGTAAACTGTAAGTGCCCTCATTTTAGGCTTGCAGAAAGGAAAGCTCGAACTAAATTTTAATATTTGTTATATTTATACGGAGTCTTCAGATAGTTGGGTTTTTAAAGAAGAAAAACATTTTAATATTTATTTTTAGATTTGAGCATGTTTAAAGACCTAGAACATTTTTGGGGCGCCTGACTTGCCTCTACTTTTCTTTGTTTTTCTCACCCATTCTAGCAGTTATCCATATATCATTTTAAACATGAACTTGAGAACATGAAGTTTCCATCTAGCTCATTTGAAGTCCCAATTTTACATTTATTTAGTCTGAGAATGGATTAAATTAATAGAATTTTAAGAAAAACGGCAGCAAAAATGTGGTGCTTTTACTGTGAACTCAAACAGAACTTCATGAAGTTTGGATTTTTTTCCTTTAGAAAGTTAGACTTGGTTGTTTTAGACTTCCAGATGAAATTTTGTCTACATGTAACAATCCCTCAGTAAGTTATAGCCATTTATTATAATATTATTCTAGGCGTATTCTAGTGAAAACACTTTTTATATTTTATGACAATGTAGATGTGTCCAAAAAAGTTCAGGGAGTAAAGTAAATAGAAAGATTGTTATATAATAACAGAACACTGAAGCAAACATTTTTCTTCAGATAAATATATTATCATTTGAAGATGAACAACAAATGCAAACAATGTAAAAATGGGGGGTGGGACTAATGATCAACAATCATTTCTGTTTGGCTCAGGGGGACAACCTACATCGTTTCCTTGATGAATCAATGGCTGAATCCGAAATCGCCCCCTATACCCTCAAATAGGGCACTATTTTAGGGGACAGCCATTTGAAGTGGTGTCTGAAACCATAGTGGACATGTTTGAGTGCACTCATTCAATCCCACATTGCACCGCAATAACGAGTGTACAGTCGATGTACACAGAGCTCGTTTCACTCACTCGTTTTCATTCACTCCTTCAAGTGAACTGTATTAGTGAACTAAATTAGTGAATAGTGAATGAGGGTTTAGGGGGCAATTTCAGATTCAGCCAATGCTGCAGATTTTCATAGCGCCTGTGAATTATATGTGATCACGAGAAATGTGATACTCCTCTTTACGGTGCATTTTACAGCATACAGACTGGATTAGCACTTTATTAAATATGCGTATGTGTATTAGTTATTAAACATTTTAGAACAATAGTTATTTTTTAGCCGTGGGCAGCTGTCTCGGTCTTTAAGGGTTAAAAGGAAAGAAATTGAGTAAAATCTACAAAAGAAATATGTGTAAATATGTGTTTCCAGCATGTACTGGGATGTGTATTGGTATTGTTAACTAAAACTATTAAAAAAATGGTTTTCTGTAATTGAAATAAATCTGAAATAAAAACTGAATAGAATTGAAATGTTGCTTTGACAACTAGTTGTAGTTGAAGAAGTACTAAAATTACTAAAACTAAAGCTGAAATAAAAAAATATTATAGCTATTGTATATAGAAATATAATTTAAAAAAATGAATAAAATGCCAAAAGACTATAACAAAATTACTAAAACTTAAACTAAGATTGATTGTAAAATATAAAAATAAAAGGTCATTTAAAATATTAATGAATACTATAATAGGACATAATACTAAATAATGCCGCTGAATAATTAATAAGGTTGCTTTTTCCACTGTACACTGTATATTGAGGATATTCTCAATATTGATTTTATGGATTAGTTATTTCAGACTTATCATAAGCTCCATTCAGATGGGATTTGTTTTCTCAGAGGGAGTTAGAGAAATGTGTGCTTCACAGACGTACTTTGTGATTGGTTCTAATCTCTGTGATTGAGAAATTGAATATCTGTGATTGCTGATATTGTATTACAAACCCGATTCCAAAAAAGTTGGGACACTGTACAAATTGTGAATAAAAAAAGGAATGCAATAATTTACAAATCTCATAAACTTATGTTTTATTCACAATAGAATATAGATAACATATCAAATGTTGAAAGTGAGACATTTTGAAATGTCATGCCAAATATTGGCTCATTTTGGATTTCATGAGAGCTACACATTCCAAAAAAGTTGGGACAGGTAGCAATAAGAGGCCGGAAAAGTTAAATGTACATATAAGGAACAGCTGGAGGACCAATTTGCAACTTATTAGGTCAATTGGCAACATGATTGGGTATAAAAAGAGCCTCTCAGAGTGGCAGTGTCTCTCAGAAGTCAAGATGGGCAGAGGATCACCAATTCCCCCAATGCTGCGGCCAAAAATAGTGGAGCAATATCAGAAAGGAGTTTCTCAGAGAAAATTACAAAGAGTTTGAAGTTATCATCATCTACAGTGCATAATATCATCCAAAGATTCAGAGAATCTGGAACAATCTCTGTGCGTAAGGGTCAAGGCCGGAAAACCATACTGGATGCCCGTGATCTTTGGGCCCTTAGACGGCACTGCATCACATACAGGAATGCTACTGTAATGGAAATCACAACATGGGCTCAGGAATACTTCCAGAAAACATTGTCAGTGAACACAATCCACCATGCCATTCGCCGTTGCCGGCTAAAACTCTATAGGTCAAAAAAGAAGCCATATCTAAACATGATCCAGAAGCGCAGGCGTTTTCTCTGGGCCAAGGCTCATTTAAAATGGACTGTGGCAAAGTGGAAAACTGTTCTGTGGTCAGACAAATCAAAATTTGAAGTTCTTTTTGGAAAACTGGGACGCCATGTCATCCGGACTAAAGAGGAAGAGGACAACCCAAGTTGTTATCAGCGCTCAGTTCAGAAGCCTGCATCTCTGATGGGATGGGGTTGCATGAGTGCGTGTGGCATGGGCAGCTTACACATCTGGAAAGGCACCATCAATGCTGAAAGGTATATCCAAGTTCTAGAACAACATATGCTCCCATCCAGACGTCGTCTCTTTCAGGGAAGACCTTGCATTTTCCAACATGACAATGCCAGACCACATACTGCATCAATTACAACATCATGGCTGCGTAGAAGAAGGATCCGGGTACTGAAATGGCCAGCCTGCAGTCCAGATCTTTCACCCATAGAAACACATTTGGCGCATCATAAAGAGGAAGATGCGACAAAGAAGACCTAAGACAGTTGAGCAACTAGAAGCCTGTATTAGACAAGAATGGGACAACATTCCTATTCCTAAACTTGAGCAACTTGTCTCCTCAGTCCCCAGACGTTTGCAGACTGTTATAAAAAGAAGAGGGGATGCCACACAGTGGGAAACATGGCCTTGTCCCAACTTTTTTGAGATGTTATTTTTAAGAACTTTTTTGAGAACTTATTTTTCCATTAAAATGATAAATTTTCTCAGTTTAAACATTTGATATGTCATCTATGTTGTATTCTGAATAAAATAATGAAATTTGAAACTTCCACATTATTGCATTCTGTTTTTATTCACTATTTTTTGGAATCGGGTTTGTAATTTTTTGCCCTACCTGAGCTAGTGTTTGCACAACAATCTTCTGCATGCTGCACCTTTAATATGGATGGTATCCAATGAAAAGATTAAATACAATTAATAAGTAAACTGCTAAGACTTTTAACACCAGCGTCAGGTAAGATTTCTCTACTGATTTACGTGGGATCATAATTTATGTGAAGCTCATTTAAGGTTTTTATAATAAATGAAAATGAAATAGATATCATTAAAAGGAACCACTACTGTAACGTCCACATCTAGAAACCTCTGTAATAAACACAGAGATAGTCCCGTCTGAATCGGCACTTAAAATCCCAGACATCGGGTGATCAGAGAACTAGTCCAATTCGAATAGGGCTATAATGTCATTTTGCCCTTTGGTTCATGTGGACCAGTCAAACATAATCCAATGTAACCAAAGACATGGAATCATCAAAGGACCTGAAAACTGATCTGTGGGTATTAAACACTTTGCAGCTCACACCATTATCCAGAGTGGTTTTCTGTAGTCGGATCTCTAAAGGCCGAGCGCTGTCCGTCCTGCCAGAAAACCAGATTTGGTGCTCCAGCTTTTTGATGTTAAAAGTATCAACGCTCGACTCTTTTTAAAGCGCTGTAATGTGCACTGAATCCAGCGCAGAGAGAAACAGACCCATCTGATGCACAGACTGTGCTCTGGGAACTGGGGCTGGAGTTTAGGAAGAAAGGAACAGTAGTTGGAGCTCTGCGTTCGGAATATCAATTGGTCTGGCGGGGTTAATGTTTAACACACCACTGCCAAGGAAAATTCAATTGCTTCCACAAAATGGGTGATATTTGAAAAGGAGCCTCAAGGAAGACTTCAAAGAGCACCAGCTCAGCAGTGTCTCCACGGATACCGAGTCAATGGGAGTGAATGAGAGGGATGAAGACATGGTAATTTAGGTAGATTATTATTTTGTGTGCATGTACGTGCTTCATATTAGCTATATTTTGTGCGGTAAAGACGTGTTGGGATCTTAGAATGGGAAGAACGGTAAATGATTTGTGCATTGACGGCATCTGTTGAGAAGTCATTAAATGGCTAAATGAAAAAAAAAAGACCATTAAGCCCAAGCTAAATGCACTTATTGGCCACTTAAATGGTTGCTTAATAATTATAATTAGCCAGTATTGTATCATATGTACCACTATGCATTATTCAAATTAATGTTAATGACTTGTTTTCATGATTAAATTATAAATGAGTCATAATAAACCAAGGAAATGTGGCAGTGTTTTAGATGGCAAGGCCTCTTGGCTTTAAGCATTTCAGTCCATTAACCCAAAATAATTACCTCATTTGCGAAAAAATGATTAGTTTCTTTTCTCCCCATGTTCCAGGGTGTTATCTAGGTTATGAAATGATTCTTTTCCCTGCAATGGTGGCACTTGTGATGCACAAAAACTTTCAGGAGTCAGTGCAAACAAGTTAAACTCATCAAAGTCAGCGTGTCTCTCCTAATTTGCTGTTTTGAGTTGTTTGGCAATTACAAACGCAGCTCTCTGCCGTGTTTGCAACAATGAAATTAAAAACTCATTTACCATTTTTTTATAAACTCTTGATTTCACACCTCATTGCAGAGACTCGTGAAGCTCATTAGGCTAAATCGCTATTCAGCGATAAAAGCATCGTGGTGCTCCCTGATACTCTGCCTTCCCACTGCAATGCAACCTGGAAAGACAAGGGGCCGAACTGACATCAATTATCAATTGCATGCGGTTCATTAAGGATGTATGAGGAAATAGATTTTTCTTGGAAGAAACTGACCCTTTATTCGGTTAAATTAATGAGTTATGTTTATCTTTGTGAGTTGTGTTTATGTGTTTATCTAAAGTAATTCATGTTTCAGTGATTATAGTTTTTCAGTTTTACATAAACAGTGCACCGGATTTTGTACTAAACGCTGTTACTAGATGCAAGTTATCTGGTGTTCAATATAAATTCAATGTAATTATATAGACCTTCATAGCTGTCACAGCTGTTTGCACTTGTTGTCAGTCCTGTTTTCATCAATTTCCCTACATGGGGCTCTTAATTAAATTTCAGCACACCAGTCAGACCCGCTTTAGGTTATACTATGATAAAATGATGCCCATGCAGTATTCGGGCAGGTAATGAAACACAGACAGCAGGCTGAAATGCGCTAAACCAGTGGCCAAGTTGACATATTTCGTTTGTTTCAAGTAGTGGTGGTGTTTCACAAAGGATATGGCATGATTCCTTCTGGTCATACAGCAACATTCCCAAGTAATCATATAATATCTAAACAAAATGTGGACAAAAATCCACCATTCTAAAAGAATGCGATCGTAATGCACAGACATGCACAGACTTAACAACAAAATGAAATCAATGCAAATTCTGAAACAGCCCTATAAGCCTAAACCGTGTCCTAACCAAACGCGACACGCAAGAAAATGTCTTTTCCATGTTTTTGTAGCTTACTAACCAGCCGCAATGGTGAATGTATGTTGTAACAACATACAAAGTAATACAATGATATGTAATACAGTACAGATTATGTGATTTATTTAATGTAAAAAAAAAAAATGTAATGTGAGTTTGAATATAATTTTTTGTGACCTTTATAGACATAGCGTACTGAAAGCAACATCGGATAGGCTAATTCACCTCAGATCTTGAAAATAAATTATGGTCAAACTGTCAGCTCAAGGTGAACAAACAAGTGAAGTATAACAAACCAACAACACATGAGGGAAAGAGCACACACTATAAAGGGAGCAGAAAACATGAGGAACAGGTGAGCACACTTAGACATAAAGTTTGCATAAAGTTTGCATAAAGTTATTTGCGTGAGTGCATTAGCTGATTATTGCCTTTCATTCACTTAAGTTAATGGTGTTTGTGTTGTGTTCACAGTTAATTCATTTATCCTTCGCGTCGGATTCGACTGAAAATTGCGTAACTACAGTACACATTACAGGCACTGATCAACAAACGCGGATATGTTACATTTCGGATATGTTACATTATATAAGTAGCCTATATAGAAAGAATACTTTAAATATTCTTTAAATATAATCTGCATGCACAATAAACTACAGTAAAATGTATGGTTTTTGCATGTTTTAATAAAATGTTATTTAATAACAGTAGTCATAATAAGCATATTTCCAGTAACCTACGTGCCTCAGACTTGCGTCGCCAACTCAATCATCCTCGGTAATTCTCTGCAAACTTCGACAGCTGGTTGATCCAGCTCGTTTGGTTCCTTTGGAGTCCTTGGTAATCCTCTGCAAACTTTGACCGATGTTTGAACCGGCTCTTTCGTTTCTTTTTTAGTCGGACGTGCTACTTTGGCTTTTGTGTCTTGCGTCATCAACCTAAAGTTCAATTCAGTTCGATTAGTGAACCGGCTCAACCGGTTACTCTCTGAGAACCGGCTCAAAAGAAGGATTCGTTCAAGAACCGAACATCACTAGTTTTAGGAGCCTGAAAACCGGGTCCCAGAGTGGATAAATCTGAAACTGACACCCTTGCGTTTTTTTTTTGTGTACAGCCAATCCGTATATTTTGTGAAATGGTGATGTCATCACAACACGTTCTGCACGTTAAAGACTAGAAGGCAATACAACTACGAGCACTGGGCATGCGCACATCAATATTGCGCGTTATTGTATGGGTAGGTTTAGGGTTGGGGTAGGTGAAGGCATTAATAAAACAATCTGGGGGGTATTCCAGAAAGCAAGGTTAACTTACGTCACATATACCCTGAACTCTTGGTTGATTAACCCAGACCTTGCTTACCCGAGGTATGCTGGCTCCAAAAACGAGTCCGGAGTAAGTTCAGCCAACTCTGGTTCCCGGTTAACACACTAGACATTCTCAACAGAGCAATGAATCGATGATTCACCATGGAAACGGACGCTAAGAAAGAGCATGCCATACTACCTCTTCTTCTTTTGTTTAATGGCGATTTACATAACCTACTTAGTGCACATCGCCACATTGCCTCCGGAGCAGGTTATGTTCAGAGAGTGAGTTGCCATGGTTACTTACATACCCTGAAAGTTACCTCTGTTTTTGGAACCGAAAGTTGAGGTTATCCGTTAACTTACTCTTAAACATATACGTCACATAACCTGCTTTCTGGAATACAAATGTATTTATTGTTATTTTATCGTGAGATTTTACCTCACATCCTACCATTGCTGTACCCCTTCTAGCCACAATTCTTCTTCTCTGTTTTTTAGTGTATTTCTGTGGCATAATTACAGCGCCACACACTGGCCTGGCATGCATACTACATAGTTTTTGAGTCGGTTTCAGCGGTTTTGTGTGTACGCAGATATTTCTTGAGACAAGGGAAAAAAAAGATTGGATAGGGAAAGCCCTGGCTTCGTGTGGATGTGGCCTCAGACAAATGAGGACTAAACAATGACTAAACAAGAGGGTGTAATTGGAAACAAGGCAAGAACTGAGGAGCACATGGCCAACACAAACCAAGACAGAGCCATGTGTTCGAGCACAACACAAACAAAGACACATTAAACAAAGACAAGACTGACAGAACTGTCAGAGGAGAACCCTGACATCCACTCTGTTCTTCACTTAAAGATATCGTATGGCTTCAGAAGACTTTGAATGCAGCTTAATACTCGAGTTAATACTTTTATACTCATTTTAAATTCAATTGAAATGATTTGAAGCCATTTTTCTTAGTTCTAGTGTTACTGTTTTTGCCTTTGCATGGCAGAATTGTCATGAAAAACAAATGCTACAGCAAATGCTTTACATACAGTATATTCATCTTGTGAGCATCTGACAACAAAACACCAGATGGTTGGAAGTCGTATATATCATGTAGGAATATCCCACATCCGACTTTGAATTGAATGCTACAGCATGCAAGTCGAGAGTTGCAGTATGTTTCTAGACTTTTGATATAAGTTTATTGTTATGATAATATGTTCTCACCATCTGTAAGAATCATAACACATACATTCTACCAAACACTTCTTTCACATTATTCCTGCATTCTGATATTCATTGGAGCTTTTCATGTGCAAAGGCTTTGAATTAGAACAATTCCGCTTTGGGCATTTCAACTGCATTTCCTCTCAGGTTTTGTTCTTCGTTATGGAGCTTTGGCGGACTAGTCATGAGAATTCAAACACATTTGCATTTTTGAACATCTGCAGCCTTAGAAAAAAAGTTGCACCATCTACCTCTGCCTATTTATTCTTCTTTCACTCAGCCTCACATTTAAGTAGAGAGCACAAGAAAGAGTGTGCGTGTATGTCTGTCAGTTTGTGTCCTTGGGTTTTTCGGGGCATTTGGATGCCATGATGAAAGCTATAGCCGCAGGGACAGACTGAGAGGTGTACAGTACAAATGGGGTAATGATGTCACGAGAGTTGCTTTGAAACCCAACAGCCATGGGAAACAAAGGACTATTACACCGTCCTCTCTTCCTTTATTTCCCAACTCATCCCTCCATCTCTTACCTCTCCTATCCTTCATCCCTTTCTCCTTATTTTAGCTCTCGGTCTTCCTTTCTCTGCAGAGAAGCTTGTGTCTGTAGTCATCATACACAGGGCACAGTGGCTTTCCGAAGTGTCATAACAGGTTAACAGTCCTGCCACTCAAGCTCCTCCTGCAGAGACCAAACAGAGACCAAAAGCTCTGGTTATATCACTGCAACAAAGGGACCTAATAGAAAACATATCCTCCTTTATAGCACTGATTCCCAGTGGGGTTTGCTTCAGGAACTCTAGTGACCAAACACAATTTTTTAATATATGAAAGCTATAAAAAATGAGAGAATGTGAGTGTGAAAGTCTCTTGGAGAATATGTTTGTTCCTCTTTTGCAGATCTGATTGTACTCACACATGAAATCTAGAGCAGCTGTTTGCTCAATAGTGTTTCGCGTTTGGCTTCTGTTTAATCACACCACTAAATCAGCAGAAAAGCAGAGGGATTTTTTTTAAGCCAGACTGTGGGAATTAAAGAAATACTTCACTAAAAAATTGTAATTCTGTCTTGTGGTTGTGTCTGTCACGAGTTGTAGGAAGCCAACATGAAGGATATTACAATTCATTCCGAATGTAATTTCCAAATTCATTCTTTTAATCCAACAGAAAAACGTAGAAGAATCTCAGGAGAAACATTTTCTACACGTAATGTTAACAAAACACTGACTAAGAACAGAGCAAAACAGACTTATACACAGGGATAACAAATTAGATGACAGATGAATGTAATAATTAAAACAGAGGAGAAAAACAAGCAAGGCGTGACTTCGCACCATAAACAACTGTACAACGGTAGAGGTCAAAGTGTGGGCTTTGGCTGAAGGCGTAGGATGAGGAACGATAAGGGTTATCTGAGGTCCATACCATAGCGAAGCTGACGGGGCTGTCCTGAACAGAGCTTTAGGGCTGATCGATGGAGGCGGATCTTGGCGAGGTGGAGATCGCAGCGAAACAGCAGGGACGACATTGGAAATCCGAGGTGATGTTGTCCTCTCGAAGGACCGAGGCGAAGACAGGAGCCTGGAAGAATGGGGTGTCTCCAGAGGGAGTGAGTACCAAGGCGGAAATGGAGGGATCCCAGTGAAGCTGGAGGGGTGGAGGGCTGAGGCGCATATGATATGAGAGAACAAGGTGAAGCCGGAGGGACGAGGGAGCCCGATGGAGCCTTAATGATGGCAGAGGTGAGGGAGCACAGATCCAAGGCGAAGCCGAAGGACTGACTGTCCAAGGTGGAGACACGGGTCTGAAGGCTCCATAATTTCAAACTCTGAATTTCCCCCATAGGATGGGAAGGGGACCTATTATGCCCATTTTTACAAGATGTAATTTAAGTCTCAGGTGTCCCCAGAATGTGTCTGTGAAGTTTCAGCTTAAAATACCATTTCTGACTACAGTCAAGAACACTTTTGTGCATGTACCTTTAAATGCAAATGAGCTGCTGCGTGCCGCTCCCTCTTCACACAGTTCCTGCCTCAATCCTCAATCATCTGCTTGGTTTTGATTATCCTTTATATAGTGATCACTCTCATGGATAGAATAGTTCTTGCTTCATCATTAAAGTTTATTATTTACACGTGTTTTAAAGCTATATTAGTTTAAACTTTTAACGGACCGTTTTCTGAGCGCACTGAAGCACACGCACACAGACAACTGGCTGTGAGACATCAAGTCTCGTGAGTAACTTCTCTTTCACATTTATTGTTGTGTTAAAACGGTCAAATAAAACAAGGGTCTTGTTCACCACTGTTGCTTGCGAAATATAGTGGCGCCATAGGTGGAAACGTGCTGATTAAGGGCCGGTAATATTATAAGATGCCCTTCTTATGTAAGAAGGGGAGAGAAATGAGCGGCTCGTTTTTTTCACGTGGTTGCAGAGAAAGGCTTACCAAAACAAAGTTACTGGGTTGTCCTTTTTCATGTTTTCTGGGTTGGTAGATGCACCGGGGACCTGATTATAGCATGATATGATATGTTCCCTTTAAGGGTTTGGAGCAACAGGAGTTGCTCCAACAAGAAGAAAACAATGACAGAACTTTCATTTCTGGATGAAAACAAATCAAAAAATCTTTATAGGCACAATATGTAAGATTTTTGCATTAAACTATCCAAAAACCACTAGCAGTGTTATATATTTTATTCATATATGTAATTATTACATGGCTCTGTGGAATATTTGATTCACACACACCGCTCATCCGGGTACTACAAATTATCTTGACCGGTACTACTTATATTTTTCTTAGACAAACGCATCGATTCGCTTCAGAAGGCCTTTATTAACCCCCCAGAGCCGTGTGGAGCACGTTATTTGACGGATAGATGCAATTTTTATGGACTTCAAAAACAGAGCTAACTACTGCTATTATAAAGCTTGGATCACTTTTTTAATATAACTCTGATTTTATTCGTCTGAAAGAAGAATGTCATATACACCTAGGATGCCTTAAGGGTGAGTAAATCATGGGGTATTTTAAATTTTTGGGTGAACTATACCTTTCAGCATTAATTTCAACATATATAGTAAAAACAAATCTTTTCAACAACAGATAAAGGCTTAAAGTAGTTTGGAACTGTTTTTCTTCGCCGAAGCTTTGCGTAAGAGCTAATAAAATATTTAAACTCAAGACAATATTTCATGTCTAATTTACTTGAGACAAGTAGCCGTGTAATAAGTGGGATAATGTACATCCATGTTGGAAACATTTGGGATACTATGAGTAAGGGATAATGTACATTCAGTGTCCTGATCACTCTGTCGGGGTTTATTCTGCGATAACAACCGGCTGGATGTACATTATCCCTTACTTATATTATCCCAAATGTTTCCAACAATGTTTAAATCCAAAGAAATTTGTTATTTTAACCAAGGTAACGTCCCTCCTCATTGTGGTACCTGTCAATGGCTTCATGTCCACGTTATCCACGGTTTCTGCTTACTGCCATAGATACCTTGGCAACACAGTGAGTCTCATGGAAAAAATGGATGAAGTAGTAGTTGTAGCGTTGAGCATGCCACTCTGTTGTTGTTTCGCACAGTTTTCACGGACCAC
This sequence comes from Paracanthobrama guichenoti, assembly GCA_018749465.1. Classification (NCBI taxonomy): domain Eukaryota; kingdom Metazoa; phylum Chordata; class Actinopteri; order Cypriniformes; family Gobionidae; genus Paracanthobrama; species Paracanthobrama guichenoti. The sequence continues at coordinate 16,929,352 of CM031966.1, read as the reverse complement.
CATGTTTCGTTATCATTTGCAGCAGGTTCTGTCGCCAAAGATAACTCCAAGAAACGTAAACATATTTGGACAAGAGGATAAATAAAATGAGGATCAATATTGGTGTGGCATTTCCTGTGCTGCGTTGCCCCATTATTTAATTCAACAAATAGAGTGACACGTATGAGTAGTAATTTAGCATTAAACATTACGCTATTAAATAAAATCATGTGATCAAATGTAATGGTTATAAAATGTTATTTTGTTACCTCATCCATGAACATGATTTGTGAGTCCCGTTGGATTGATTTTCATCGGCAGTGGAGGTGAAGACAACAACTCCCATCATTCCACGCTCCTTCACAGCGCCATCAAGCTATGCCTTTGTTATGGTTTTGAATATGCAACCTCTATTGGTGAAAATGACATACTATGCCTTTAAATCTAATTTTTCAGTTTGTATTATGGTGCCTCACACACATACACACATTTAAACTCATGTACAGCTTGATATTCAAAAGCAGCTCTCTCATCAGAGTCAACTGTTTTTAAAAAGTTGACCTTTTTTACCCTTATTTTTAATCTACTACTAGAGACCAAATATTTCCTGACACATCTGCCCTCCTTGTGTCAAAAGAGCACAGGGAGTTCAGTCTATTAACCTGTTTTAAAAGTTAAACTGGCCTGCACATCAGCGCTAATGCTAAGAGACTGAGGAGCTGGTACAGGGACTTATGTCAGTCTCATCAGATTATTCACCTTTTGACCTGAACATGCTAAGCTTCTGCTAATGCTAAATCCAGACAATTGGATTTGTATTGAGTGGATTGTGGTTTTGTATTGCTTTGTTTCTTTACCTCTTTTGTTTCCACCTCCTCCTTCCACTTATTTTTCCATTTCCATTTTCATAATTGTTGTTTTAGCTTTCCTGAGAATTAGGAGCTCAACCGGTTATGCAATTTCACATTAATTGAGGCTAACACATGTTAGATGTTCCCCTGCGAGGATGACGTTATGTGTCTCCTACCGTGATCTAAATGAAAAATATATTAAGATAATCTGGCACGACGAAACACCATACATCTTTTCTATTCTTGTGAGCAGATGGAAAATAATATGCAATTGTAAAGTAATGTGTATATGGCTACATATACATATAACCGTTTTACAAATGTTCGGTGTGTAATTTCAATTTCACATTTTTCAGGTTTAGAAAAAACAGTCAACAATCAACTTTATTTCTGTTAGCTCTCTATCAAGCTGAGAAAGTACAGAACATACAATATATATTGTAAAAAGGCCTCATAGTTATTACTTACCATGAAATCAAAATGGACTATTCTTGTTTTTATGGAATATTGCAGTAATTATTATAAATGATTTATCCGTGCATTACCATCATTTTTTAAATGTATTTATTCAAAGTAACTTGCCCTCCCTTTTGCAGCAACATCACTTCTCTGATGTCGTGTTTACCGGCACGAGGGCGGGATCAACCTGTCACTCACATGAGATCAACCAATAGCAAAACCACAATGATCTAATCAATTCCCGGGGGACAAAATTAAGTCCTGCTCTACATTTTTTTTTTTGTTCGAGAAGCCGTTTCACTCAGATATACGTCACAATAGACCCTTTTCACAGACTGTGATGAAACGTTTTAACAGTCAAAGGCTGCAAAGTTTTATATATTTTTGTTTTTGTTTGTACATTTATAACACTAATACTTTGTATTTTATTACTTTTGCATCAAATTACAAAAAAACAACTGCTGTGAGGGTGTTTCTAATCCAGCGTCTATGGGAGTGATGGTAAAAATTAACACATTTCTCTCTTTTCACTGCCGTTATCAATCTCACTCTATTTTTCCCTCTTTTTGAAAGTTGTATAATCACTATTGTGGCGTTTTTCTTTTGCTATTTGAGCAAATGGGGACACAAAAAAATATATTTAATGTATTCTCTCATTCACCGCTATAAAAGTTAACCCAACTATGATGACTTCTGCTCTGAGAAATCTGGAAATGTGAAAGGGGTCTATAGGAAAAATTTATTTCATTCATGCAGACTTTAACCATTAAAATTTTTATTTTTTGCTTATTGTGTTAGACCTGTGAAAACGTAGAAAATCAAATAATTAACTGTCAGTACTCATGCATTGTTCGGGTGTGCGGTGATTAGTGTTGTAGTCATAACCACCCAAGTCGAGACCAAGACTTTGAGGGGTTGAGACCAAGACAAGACCAAGACCAAGGCAGGGTGAGACCGAGTCAAGACCAGACCAGCACTCATTAAATTCATAAAGATCCACATTACTGCCTGAGGAATTACTTATTTTTAATCAATAAATATAATTAAAATAAAACACTATATAGAGATGTTACCAATCAAATTAAATCATTAACAACAAAATTCATCTTTCCACTGCAGTCTGAATTGGTAAATTACAAATACATAAATAATGTTGAGAATAATGTTTTAAAAAAATGATTGAATGTTTGTATAAAAGCAATGTCATGTTTGCTCAAATTTGTGAAAACAGCTCTCTTGCTCTTGTGATATTGCTTAATTATATCACATGTTATAATTGTTACATGTCTATCTGTTTCTGTTGTGTTTTTTCCTGTCACATGTTCCTTTGTTCAGTTTTCCCGCCACTCCTGTGTTCCCATGGTCACCCTCATTGAGTTCATTTGTCCCAGCTGTGTCTTGTTAATTAGTCGTGTCATCACCTTGTTTCCCCTGTGTATTTAAGCCCTCTGTTTGCCCTTTGTGGTTTTCGGTTCTTGTTCATGTATGATAGTGTTTTTCCTGCCTGTTTCCTGAGTTTATTATTAAAGTACCAGTTCCAAGTTCTCCTTCGCCTTTGAGTTTGATCTACACCAAATCTGTAACAGAAGAACCGACCGAAACGGTTTACTTTTGCGACGTGTTCCCCATGGCCCTTCCTGCTGTTAGTCTTCTCTGCCTGGAGCAGGGAGACCGCCCGCTGGAATTGCATACACGATAACAACTTCCTGGACCTTGCGTAGCAGACGCACTTCCCTGACCGCTCACTCTGTGGTTTTTACTATGCTAGCATGAGTGAACGGTTGAAGGCACGCGTTCCAGCGGGCGGTCCAAAGGAAGATTTTGTCGCATTCGTGGAGCTGGTACTGGTCAATAACTCTCCCTTTACCATCGGCCCCGCTGAGGAGGACCACGTGACCGGTACCACTCCACCACCGCCAGAGACCAGCCATCCACCACCCACCACAACCAGCACGAGGGAGTTGCCTGTGCCCGCCACAAACCATAGAGACCGGCCTGCTGCGATCGATGAGCTCAAACCCAGGCAGAGGTTGAGAGGAGTCATCGCCCCGGAGCCCGGACCACAGCGAGGGTCTGACCAGGTGCGTGAGCCGGCAACATTGTGCGTCGAGGAGGGGATACTCGTGGAGTTTGAGGGCTGGGAAGGGAGCCCCGCCCACGGCGGAACTAACGAGGACCTCTGGCGGTTACCTCGAGGAACTACGGGACATTTTCGAGGCGGCTCTTGACTTTTTTTTGGAGAGGCTATCCCCAGTTCCCCTGTCTACTGCGGCGGCGTAATGTTACATGTCTGTTGTGTTTTGTTTTTTTTTGTCACATGTTCCTTTGTTCAGTTTTCCCGCCACTCCTGTTCCCATGGTCACCCTCATTGAGTTAATTTGTCCCAGCTGTGTCTTAATTAGTCGTGTCATCACCTGGTTTCCCCTGTGTATTTAAGCCCTCTGTTTGGCCTTAGTGTTTTTCGGTTCATGTATGTTGGTGTTTTTCCTGCCTGTTTCCTGAGTTTATTCTTAAAATACCAGTTCCATGTTCTCCTTCGCCTTCGTGAGTTTGCTCTACACCAAATCCGTAACAATGCTATAAAAGCCCAGGTCAAAAGTAATTTTTTTTTTTTTTTTTTTTTGGGAAAAAAAAAAAAAAAATTGGTGGGATTTGACACAATCCCTCATTCAGTTCTGAACTGGAATTAGAAAGACGTTATTAATAGCATCTGAATCACATTAATGATTTTAAAAAATCAGACAATGCACCGGCAATTTAGTAATATCCCAGCAGTTCTGGTCTTGACCGGTCTTGAAATAAAATCATGAGTCCTATAAATCAGTGACAAGACCGAGTACAAATGTGGTAGAGACCTTCAAAAAATGGTTTTAAGATCAGCTCGAGACAAAGACTGGTCTGGAGTACTACAACACCAGCGGTGATGGTAGAGTTTTAGCTGTTTCGTTTGAGGAGAACGAGGGTGTCGTGAACAGGTTTGCTTTAAAGAGCTGCTTTAGTTACTTTCACATTAAAAGCACTATTTTTTTTTTTCATTTGGCTGGAAGCGCATGCAAGAGCTCTCACCCACACATACAAGTATGCACTATTAGAGAGTTTGATATACTGCTACAGATGAAAATTGCTATGGGCGAATTGAAAAATTGCCTTGCTAAATCAAGGGCGAATCTAGGATTTCAGTGTTAGGGGAATCAGCCCCCAATGAGGGTTTGATTTAAAAAAAATATATAAAAAAAATTGTGTGTATAGGGTTGGAATGACCAATACAGTATGTTATGTTATACACTACCTAACAAGTCAATCCTTAAATATAGATTTAATTTAAAATAATTTTACTTAACAAACTTTCATATTCATTAGGAATTAAGACATTATACACTGATTAGGCATAACATTATGACCACCTAATATTGTGTTAGCTACCCTTTAGCTACCAAAACAGCCCTGAGCTGTTGAGGCATGGACTCCACTAGACTCCTGAAGGTGTGCTGTGGTATCTGGCACCAAGATGTTAGCAGCAGATCCTTTAAGTCCTGTAAGTTGTGAGGTGGGGCCTCCATGGATCAGACTTGTGTGTTCAGCACATCCAACACAGGCCAAGTCAACACCTCAAACTCGTTGTTGTGCTCCTTAAACCTTTTTTGCTTTCTGGCAGGGTGCATTATCCTTCTGAAAGAGGCCACAACCACCAGGGAATACCGTTTCCATGAAAGGGTGTACATGGTCTGCAACAATGCATAGGTAGGTGGTACATGTCAAAGTAACATCCACGTGGATGGCAGGACCCAAGGTTTCCCAGCAGAACATTGCCCAAAGCATCACACTGTCTCTGCCGGCTTGCCTTCTTCCCATCCTGGTGCCATGTGTTTCCCAGGTAAGCCACGCACCCAGCCACCTACGTTAAGTAAAAGAAAACATGATACATCACATCAGACCACCTTCTTCCATTGCTCCGTGGTCCAGTTCTGATGCTCACGTGCCCACTGTTGGTGCTTTCGCTGGTGGACAGGGGTCAGCATGGGCACCCTGACTGGTCTGCGGCTATGTAGCCCCATATGCAACAAACTGCGATGCACTGTGTATTCTGACATCTTTCTATCAGAACCAGGATTAACCTCTTGAGCAATTTGAACTACAGTAGCTCATCTGTTTGATCAGACCACACGGGCCAGCCTTCGCTCCCCACGTGCATCAACGAGCCTTGGCTGCCGGTTCACCACTGTTCCTTCCTTGGAGCCCTTTTGATAGATACTGACCACTGCAGACCGGGAACACCCCACAAGAGCTGCAGTTTTGGAGATGCTCTGACCCAGTCGTCTAGCCATCTCAAATTGGCCCTTGTCAAACTCGCTCAAATCCTTACACTTGCCCATTTTTCCTGCTTCTAACACATCAGCTTTGAGGACAAAATGTTTACTTGCTGCCTAATATATTCCACCCACTAACAGGTGCCGTGATGAACAGATAATCAGTGTTATTCACTTCACCTGTCAGTGGTCATAAAGTTGTGCCTGATCTGTGTATTACTGTAATTGAGACTGGAAATATCTTTAATCTGTCCTATATTCAGTCATTCCTTTTTTGCTTTCTATTTATTAAAAATTTAACAGCATATTAATCTAGCAATTTGCCACTTTTATAATTCAAAGTGACTTCAAATATCACAAATGGCTTTAGTCTAAAGCTAATAAATGTGTCAGCTTTGGTAAAATGAAATAACGCACATTTTCTCTGTCTTTGTCATTCAGTCTGATAAGCAGTTTAAATGCAGAGATGCAAACTCATCAGAGGTGAAAAGGGTAGGAAAAAAACAAAATGTTTAAACACATTACAATTTTAAACACTTAACTCTACAATTGTGCAGTAAAATTAACTTAAAAGATCTACATTTCTCATTTTCATTCATGGAGATAACATGGAAAATGTGCCATGCTTTAGTGGTCGATTTCTTTCACCTGGTGGAAAACAAACACTCATTAGTTAATTTGCCATTTCCACTCCCTTTTAACTTTTTTTTTTTTTTTTTTTTTTTTTTTTTGCTTTTGGATTTCTTATAAAATATTTGTTATAACAAATTTTAGCAATTTTATTGTACTGAAGTTTGAAGTATAGCAAGTGTCACAGAGTCTGAATGGGGCAATCAAAGGGGCAATCAACCAACCCTTCAATTTTATTATTTTTAGAAATAATAAAAAAAAATGAAGGGGTGGTTGATTGCCCCTTTTTACAAGATGTAAAATAAGTCTCTGATGTCCCCAGAGTGTGTTTGAAGTTTTAACTCAAAATACCCCACAGATATTTTTTATAGCATGTTAAAATTGTCACTTTTTGAGGGTGAGCAAAAACATGCCGTTTTTGTGTGTCCCTTTAAATGCAAATGAGCTGCTGCTCACAGGGCGGAGCTTCAAGAGGTTGTTAGCAGCTCTGATTACCTCATGCAGACAGGCAATGAAACTGTTCAGCCTTTTATGTTCATACTGGAGTCGGACAATGATGGAGAGACTCAAGAAGAAGTGACAACATGTAGAACGAGACAGGGCGTTTCTGAATGGTTAGTTGATGAATTTATGTTGACTGAGGAGTTAATTATCTTCAAGTCATTGATTAGCATATTCTGTCATGATAATCTATAAATTCTCAACATGGCCTCACCCCTTTTGTTGCATGTTCCTGGGGACGGGGTTTAAGTCAATTTCAGGGTTAGTGACGTCACTAACCTGGGAGGAACCTTGTGTAGTCACTACCGGCCATTTGTTGTAGTCCTTAAAAAGTGATTTCTTTAAAAGAAAATATCTTCCTTTGCTTTGAACTTTGAGCGTCGTAACTTTGCAGATGTTGTTTATGCTCAAACAGCAACATTACATATTAACTAAAGTTAAAAAAGTACAATCATAATCACCCTTTAAATTACATTTTCAAATGAAAATAGCATCATGGTCGCTTTCTAAAGTATGCCTTCATGGGTGTACACTGTAAAAAAATATTGTTGGTTTAACTTAAAAAAAGTAAGTAACCTAGTTGCCTTAAAATGTTGAGTTCATTGAAATAAAAAATTTGAGTTAATACAATGAAGGAAATGGGTTTAATAAATAGAAACTCAAAATATTATTGCATCTGAACCACATAAATAAATAAAAAAATGTTGTGATAAATCATGAAAATAGCACAATTTGGCATGTTTCACTGCATTATAACAAATAAAACACAATTACGCAATATGCTTACAAAACCTTTTAATACTATTTGAATAAAGAGTGATGTCAATTCTCAAAAATGTTCATTGTATTAACTCAAATGTTTTATTTCAATTAACTCAAAATTTTAAGGCAACCAGGTAACTTACTTTTTAAATATTTTTTTACAGTGTAAAGCGCTCCATTTTTGCTGGAGGAAAACATCTGTACATGAGGGGTGAACTCAGCAAAAAAATTTTTAATTTGGTTAAAAATATGGATACATTTGGTTAAAGTCTAAAGCAACATATAGCCATGAATAATAGTCTGTACTGTTCATAAATGGATAATGATATATAATTTATAGTATGACAGAGTATACACAAAATACACAAAACCTTTATTCATTCATAATTTATAACCCTGGAAATGTCAATGATATCTTGACCACTGAACTGGAAGCCTGGTCACTTTTTTTTCTTTTTCCTTTTTTTCTTATGTTTTATTTATAAGAAATGTATTATAGACCTTCCTTTGAACTGTCTAAACCCTCTAATACCAGAAGTGATTTTCCACATTTCTTCTTTTCATCTTTTTTCCCTTTGTTTGGTCTTTTTATGTATTGAGGTGTATTCTGATTGGAATGCCGAAAGGCTATGCTGTATATTATGTTCATTAGTGTTCATCCGAGGAAAATTGTCTTGTTTATAACAAACATCACACTGTGTTTTTCAGAAAAATATGCCGTTTGTGGTGTGAAATGTGTGGTCTTTAGCAGGTTTAGCATGTCGTATGTAGTGTTTAGACTGTTGTATATTCTGTTGGGTGAAGTTTGTGTTGTGTCGGTCCCCTCGGCTGTATCTCTGCTTCACTAGTCAGTTTGATCCTGATGGTTTCCGTCAGCCCCATCAGCAGCCTGTTATTGCACTCTCAGCCAACTGTACATATCACCCACAAGACATTTCTAACACACACGTAAACAGAGATCTCACAAACACATGCTGACACACACACAAACACACACATCCAAAACTATGACCGAACGTCCTCATTTATAATTCATAGTGGTCCAAATCATAGCATGTTGCCATCTTTCCACAAAATGCCAATAATAGAATGTCCTCATCTGAGACTCTTTCCCGCATGAAGCTCCTGCCATCCCCTATTAACCCTGTTACTGAAATGGCAACTTGCATTTTCACACTAAGAATCACTTTCTCACCAACTCCTCATGAGTTCACAAGCAATGCGCTCTCTGTTGGGTGAGGCGATGGGGGGAAAAGGCTTGTTGCCATGGTGAGGAGAAAAACGACCACGTTCAATTTCCCCCGTGAGATTATTTATAGTTGTCTTTATTGGGCTTTATTGAAAGGGAAAAAAAAAGATAGGGAGAGAAAATTGCTCACTGGTCGGAACAATATGTTATTATGGTACAAACGGATGGGAGGTCACAGGATTCAAAATGGAAGGGCACTTTTATTTAGTCACAAAACCAATTAGCGAGCAACCCACTTTTTTGTTTGGGCTTAATGTGGTTTACACCTCCACGCTTGTTTATGTGCATGCAGTTTTGTTGGTAGAGTTTCATAATAGGTTGTTTATGCCTGTGAAAAGGACTGCCGTTCTGCTGTTCAGTCTGGACTGCTGTAATTATTTTTCATTTAGAGCTGAGAAAAATGTTCTTACATTTTTCAGTCCAAGTACCACATTCAAATTTCGCCTTGTCATCAACATGTTCACGAATATCTTTGAGCACAAAATTAATGACTGTGAGCAACATAATGCTTATCTAGACACATAATGCCATATTTAGATTAATATCAATATTCATTAGTCTGATGGACGCACAAAGAAATAGCAAAAAGTAAAAATCAAACATTAGAAGAAAAAAAGCTTTTTAAATAAAAAGGGTTTGGTAATTTTAAAAACAGTAAAAACAGTATAATATGAAATATTATTACAATTAAAATGACAGTTTTCTATTATAATATACAATGCCCTATATTGGCACCCTTGGTAAATATGAGCAAAGTCGGCTGTGAAAATAAATCTGCATTGTTTATCCTTTTGATCTTTCATTCAAAAGATTCACAAATCTCTAACCTTTCATTGAAGTAAAACAAATGAAAGTTGGGGGAAAAGCACATTATAAATAATGTTTTTCTCCAATGCATGTTGGCCACAATTATTGGCACCCCTAGAAATTTTTATGAGTAAAATATCTCTGAAGTATATTCCCATTCATATGTATGTTGTTTTTTTTTTTTTCCTTGCCCAGTCGCGAGTGCAGTTGTGCAAACACAGGGACATGGTGCTCAGTCACCTCAGCCAGTTGGGGCTTCGGGTCAACTGGGAGAAGAGCAAACTCTGCCCCACGCAGAGGATCTCTTTTCTCGGGATGGAGATAGATTTGGTTGTCCTGACAGCGCGCCTCACCGAGGAGCGCATCCATTCAGTGTTGAACTGCAGGACAGCGGTACCACTGAAACATTTTCAGAGGCTCCTGGGGCATATGGCATCCGCAGCCGCAGTAACGGCATTGGGATTGCTTCATATGAGACCGCTTCAACACTGGCTACATGACCAAGTCCCGGGATGGGTGTGGCACAGCGGAACCCTCCGCGTCCAAATGACTCCGAGGTGCCGCCAAACCTTCAGCCCGTGGTCGGACCCTTCATTTCTACAGGCAGGAGTGCCTCTAGAACAAGTGTCCAGGCATGCTGTTGTCTCCATGGATGCCTCATCTACCGGCTGGTGTGCCACGTACAATGGGCTTGCAGTTTCGGGTCTGTGGGCCCCAAGTGCAATGGGATATCAATTGCCCGGAGTTGCCCTACGCAAATATGCGTTTCCCCCAGTGAGCCTTCTCGCACAGACACTGTGCAAGGTCAGGGAGGATGAGGAGCAAGTCCTGTTGGTCGCTTCGTATTGGCCCAACAGGACTTGGTTCCCGGAACTAGTGCTCCTCGCGACAGCACCTCCTTGGCCCATTCCTCTGAGGAAGGACCTCCTGACTCAGAGATGGGGCACCCTCTGACACCCTGGACGGGACGCGGAGGTTCTAGGTGGCCTGCCACAGGCTGTGGTAGACACCATCACTTCCGCTAGAGCGCTCTCTATGAGGCACCTCTATACGTTGAAGTGGAACCTGTTCATCGAATGGTGCTCTTCTCGCCGAGAAGACCCCTGAAGGTGTTCAATCAGTTCTGTGCTTTCCTTCCTACAAGACGGGTTGGAGCGAAGGCTGTCTCCCTCCACCCTCAAAGCTTATGTTGCCGCTATCGCCGCTAATCATGATTTGGTTGGTGGAAAGTCCTTAGGGATGCACAATCTGATCGTCAGGTTCCTGAGGGGGACGAGGAGACTAAATCTGCCTCGTCCTCCCTCTATACCCTCTTGGGACCTGTCTCTGGTGCTGACCGCACTGCAGAGACCTCCCTTCGAGCCTTTGGCCTCTATCAAGAGGGTAGAGGACCTCCAGGCATTTTCGGTCAACGAATCATGCCTGGAATTCGGGCCTGGTAACTCTCACGTAATCCTGAGACCCCAGCCTGGATATTTGCCCAAGGTTCCCACCACTCCCTTCCGGAACCAGGTGGTGAGCCTGCAAGCGCTGCCTTCGGAGGAGGCAGACCCAGCCCTAGCTTTTCTCTGCCCCGTCCACGCCTTATGGACTTACGTGGACAGAACGCAAAGCTTCAGGACCTCAGAGCAGCTCTTCGTCTGTTACGGAAGCCAGCAGAAGGGAAAGGCTGTCTCCAAGCAGAGGATGGCCCACTGGATAGTGGATGCCATCGTCTTGGCATATGAAATCCAAGACGTGCCCTGCCCGCTTGGGTTAAGAGCCCACTCCACTAGGGGTGTAGCTTCTTCCTGGGCACTGGCTCGTGGCGCCTCGCTGACAGATATTTGTAGAGCTGCAGGCTGGGCGACACCCAACATGTTCGCTAGATTCTATAGCCTGCGTGTGGAGCCAGTATCTTCCTGTGTGCTCACTTCGCATAGTCAGTAATACCGAAGTGCCCGTTCTAAGTGTTGGCTTGCTGCGCCATTCCGTTTCCCATGGAACGGATACGTGCACTTATACGCTCCAGTCGAGTTCCCCAGTATGGCGAACCCTGTCGAGGCCTCCGTAACCCGCGGCAGAGCGTCCGACGCCAGATCTAACACTCGTATCCATTGGTGGAACTTGTGTTAGGCTGGGTTCCATATGTGTATTCTCCACGGTACAGCTCCCTACGGCGAGCCCGTGTCTTTCCATCCGTCTCAGAGTGGTGTTGCTCCCCTGCCTAAAATGGCCAGGGCCACCCCTGGGACTTCCGTATGTTGCACTGCCCATGGCCAGTCCATACGTGTATTTTACACATGGTAACTCCCTCCGGGCATGATGTGGCTTCCGCAGTGCCCCCCCGGGGCACGCTTTCCCAGTGTTATCCCACTCTGCTGAGTGGGTCTTGCGGAACAGCAGCAGTGACTCTCCCTGCGTGAATTTCCCCGCCCGGAGCAGACAGGGTCTGAGGGGCTCTGGCGGGGCGCTGAAAGTGGTAGTAACTGTGGCGTTTTCCAAAGGGATCCCAATTCATCGGTGACGTCTGACGTACGTTGAACGTGACCGACTGAAAGGAAACGTCTCAGTTATGTATGGTAACCCTCGTTCCCTGAAGGAGGGAACGGAGATATACGTCCCGTCATCACAGTTGCTGTACCATCACTGCAGGCCGATTCATTAGTTCAGCTCCTCAGTGAAAAACAAATGTACGCTGCATCTGCTTCCTGTTTATACCCGTGATGCGGGGTGGAGCGCGAGATGCAAATCTCCCACACCAATGGCCATTGGCCTGTTCTTTATATCTCGAAGCTGATAGGGTGTGAAGTGATCCCCAATTCGTCGGTGACGTCCGACGTACGTCTCCTTTCCCTCCTTCAGAGAATGAGGGTTACCATACGTAACCGAGACGTTTTGTGTTCAAGTGGCAGATAAAGATTAAGTATTTCAAATTAAAAGTCATTATATTTTTTTTATTATATATTTGTCAGTTATTTGTAGATAATGTCTGAACTGTGCTAAACTTTAAAATGTGTTCAATGAAGCTGATACTTCTGAAGGTTTAATCAAATTAGTTTACATTTTTAATGAACAAGGGAGTATTCATTAATAAATGGTCAATAAAAGCAAGTTGAGGGGTCCTATATGCCGTAAATAGCCTGAAAAGCTAATAGACATGTACGGACATACACAAAACGTTGCTTTTCATTTAATTAAATTTGTCCCATGATCATCATCTGTTTGTGTTGCTCAAGTTCACTTGCGGTTGTTATTCTTCACGAGTATGGGCTGTTACTCGGAAATCATTTAGCTCTGCTAAAATCGGACATAGTGATTACTGAGCACTTCTTCGTACACATCCTCTCTCTCTGTCTTTGTGTCTCTTCCTCTTGTGTTTGTTTTCTTTGATCAAACAGATCTGCAGAAAGAAATCTTTCATAGAGTGTGTGTCAGAGCGTGTGTGACTCAAAGAGTGACGTGGTGCTGCTCTCATTAATGACAGCCAGCGTAATTAGTTTGGCCCAGAGAGAGAAACTCTTGGCTGTCGTTTCATCTGTCAGCATAGTTTGATTGTTTCAAAGTGCACTTCAATGAAACCAGAATAGAGAGAGGAAGATGAGAGGGAGGAATGAAAAAGGGTCAGCTAAAGAAAGATGGAAAGGTTTCATTGAAGACATTGAAGAAGAATTGTTCATCCAGAACAATTCATGTGAATTCATTTGCCTTTGGAAAAGTTGCTGCCACAGTCCTGTGTAGTTGCTATGCTGTTATGAGTAGTTGCTATGTCTGCCCATGCTAAATTTGCTGCCACAATTTTACACCTTTTTTTTTTGTTTTGTTTTTTTTGTGTGTGTTTTAGATGGCCTGGGTGGTTGCTAGGGCATTGCTAAAAGGTTGCTAATCTGTTTTGGGTTGTGTTTCCCAAAAACATCATGAGCCCAGTTCAAAAAACTCATTGGCACTAATGTTCTCTATGATCTACTTAGGCTTACAATGCTTTAGGGAAACATAGCTGTGTGTGGTTGTTAGGTTTGCCCACTCAAAAGCTTCCACAATGCTATGTGGTTGTGAGGGTGTACAGATAGTTGCTATGTGGTTGCTAGGACATTGAGTAGTTACCAGAGCTTTGTTATGTGGTTCCTAGAGTGGTTTATAACGGTGTTGCTTTGTGGTTGTGAGGGTGATCTGGGTGATTAATAAAGCATTATTATGTGGTTGCTAGGTTGTTCTAAAAGTTGCTAGGGTGTTGCTATGTGATTGCTAGGACATTTGGAGTAGTTACTAGAGCTTTGTCATGTTGTTTCTAGAGTGGTTTATAACAGTGTTGCTATGTGGCTGTGAGGGTAATCTGGTTGATTAATAGAGCATTATTATGTGGTTGCCAGGGTGTTCTAATAGTTTCTAGGGTGTTGATATGTGGTTGCTAGAGTGGTTATAATGGTGTTGCTATGTGGTTGTGAGGGTGATCTGGCTGATTAATAGAGCATTATTATGTGGTTGCTAGGGCGTTCTGATAGTTGCTAGGTTGTTGCTATCTGAATTTTTATGTGGTATTCTGGGTAGTTACTAGACTGGTTTTATGTGGTTATACGGTTGTTGCTATGTGGTTGCTAGGGTGTTCCAAGCAGTTACTAGGTTGTTACTGTGTTGTTGCTAGGGTGTTCTGGTAGTTACTGGAGCATTGTTATGTGGTTGATATGGTGCCCTGGTCAGTAACTAGAGTGTTATGTAGTTGCTGGGGTGTTCTCTGTAGTTACTTCGGTGTTATTAGGGTGTTCTGGGTAATTACTAAAGTGTTGTTATGTGGTTGTGAGGGTGTTCTGTGTGGCTACCAGAATGTTAGGTTGTTGCTAGGGTGTTCTGATAGTTGCTAAGGAGTTGCTATGTAGTTGCTAGGGCATTTTGTATAGTTTCTAGAGCTTTGTTATGTGGTTGCTAGATCTGGGTTTGTTGAGATCCCTAACCCTAAGTGTGACCTTGCCATAAAAAAACACCACTAATAAATTTGAGTATAGACAATACTTGCAATTATTAGAGAGTTAAGAAGAATGTAGTCTGAATGAGGAAGTGAGCAGGACGAATTGTGAAGCTCTAGTGAGAGTAGAGTGCAGTAGAAAGTACAAGATGAGCATCTTTATTTATGGATTTGCACTCAGTCTAATTTATAACAAGTTCCACTAGGATGCATCTGAAAAGCTTCAGGGGGCAATGAATGAGCTCAGCCTTACACAACAACTCATATATGAGCCATTATGAGGATGTATCAAGCGCACATACTCACACTTAAACACACATGCACACAGATGGACACAATTAAACATTTGGTAGTCTTTATTCAATAATTCTCATTATGCTTGTGTACATTTAAACTTGGCCCTAGACACGTTGCAGACAAGTTTGATGTCAATTATTTGTTTTCTAGTGGAAGTTTTCCAGTGAATTTCATTCCGTTTCTCAAAAAAAGCTAGCATATGACATGAATATAGTGCATAATAAGTTTTATACCCTGGTCTGTCTGAATACTCACTTCTGATCGAGTGAAAGATGTGCAATATAACCGTTTAATGCACAGGTAGTTCCAAGTCAGTTGAATCACCGTTCTTAATTAATGCACTGTTTTCATTGAAGCGCACATACACATACGGAGCACACCGAGAGCGGAGATCGCACTGCACACACATGACATTCAGAAGCACAGAAACTTCACTGTAAAAAAATATCACCTTGGTTTTACTCAAAATAATTTAGGCAACTATTTGCATCAGCCTTCTAAATATTTTGAACTCATCTAATTTGAGTTTGACCAAATAGACTTTACATGTCTTCAAAGTAATTTCAACTCAATTATCCTCGTAAACACATATATGTATATTATGTAAATAATGTTTTTTTTTATGTTACACTTACAGCCTCAATGATTCATTTTTATCAGTGTTGTTAACAACGCTGCCCCAGACCTTTAGTAATAAAATATCTTCGCTACTGAATTGCTACATTATATTTCTCAACAATGAGGGGTAACATTGCTGGTTTTGAAGTAATTAAACTCACAGCTTCCTTTGTTGTTAATATAGACGAATGCAGACAATCTGAACAGATGCAGGTACGAATCTCTCTCCTGATTTTAATGCATTTTGCAGAGGTGTTAGCATATTGAATATTTACGATCAGAAATCCTGTTGTGTGGGGGGAAGCTCGAGAATAAATGCGTGAATGCTCTGGAGATTGTCACGTGAAACGAAACAATATCCAATCAGAAAGCAAGCTGCTGCTAACAGCTAATATTGCCCACAACCTATCGCATGTTGGATGTGGATTCGATTAGAACTACAAACACAAATAAAAAGGTTTACAAACTACAAACATGGTGGATGTGCAAGTCCGATGGTTAAGTAGAGAGATTTAGATGAAGGCCTTGACTGATTAATTATCAGTATCTAACCAGACGAAAAGATATTTATTCAATATTATCCACATTATATTTAATCTACAACAGAATTGCGAACTTTTGTAATGATATGTTTGGCCTTTAACTTTTAAATGCATCATTATATTCAAATTGCAAACACATGTGGAGAGGATTTTAACTGTGACATGATGATTGACAGGTCAGTTTAAATGGTGACAGGATGCACGTAACTAAGCGACAGAGCTGTCTGTTAAAGATGAAGTAGTATGTCCCAAAGCTTGCATATTCTTCACTCAAAAGTATGTAAAGAGTACATACTTCTAGGACGTAGTATAAGTATGCTATTGAGACACACACCATCAATTTAAACTGTTTTCTCTTTTCCCCTGCAAATTTTCTGTAAAAAGCAGTTCATATTTTATCACTACCAGTTGTCCGCCATGTTTGTTTACTCTAAAGTCACATTTGATGCTAGAGATTTTGCGAGATGTCCCATGTTCACAGATGGAACTCTTATCTTATTAGATTTTAAAAATCTTTTAGTGTGGCCCAGCCTTTATAGTATAAATCTTAAATATATTTTCTTTGGCAGTGTGTGTGTTCCTACCTTAACTAAGAAGTACAGACGAATTCAACTGCACATTTTCACTTTTATTTTATTTTCAGAGTGCCTCACTAAGAAGAGAGAAAGCAGAGAAATCTAGTTCCTCTGGCAAAAGACATAAACATCACGCTAGTTTTCAGCCAAGACTACAACATTTGAACACACTCACTGGCAGCTCATGCATTAATATAATGCATGCCATGACATCAACTATGGAGATTTCATCAGAAACACAAGCACTATGGTTTATTTATCAGTCTCATGAAATAATCATACACTTTACATTTGTTTCAGCTCTCCCATCAATCGGTTGAACTTGCGCTCATTGATTTGCATATTTCATCAAAACAAAAAGTTGCTTGGAAATTAGTGTATTTATTTGGATGTGTGTGTGCTAACTTTATCTTGCGAGATTCATCTGCTATCAAAGAATAGAAGGAGGGTGAAACAATTAATTATTCTGTTTTCTTCACCTTCAGTTCAGTCTTGCTATTCAAAGACAGAGAGAGATGTAGTAATAATGGCTCTATGCCAGCTACAATTTCACACACACACAGACAATATCAGGCAGGAGTCACCACACAGCAAAATGAGGTGAAGTGAGAGTGTGTAAATGAGATTTATTAGAAGATAAGAGTTTTAATAGTCTTTGTATGTGTGTTTATCATGACTGTGTGGGTGAATGCCTCCTTTAATGCACATCTCTGAATGTGTGTGTGAGACTTAGCATGCTTTACACAGCCATTACGCCAGGCTTCAGTGTCACATGATCCTTCAGAAATCATTCTAATATGCTGATTTGGTTTGTAGTTTGCCAACTACACATCATGGTCTGTTCCATAAAGTGAATAAATAAATAAAAATGTATGGAAGCTAATGCTATAATCATGGGTGAAGCTAAACACTTTAGCCATGATATAGAACATACTGAATGCTCTTCTACTGTATAAAGCCCATCTCGCTGGAAGTCATTGATCTCAGCACAGTCATTGATCTTTTGGTAAATGCTCTTAATGAATTCACAGCCTCACAAATGACTTCAAGCATGAACAACTGATTTCTCATTTTGACACAGTAAACAGGATATAGCTGAATAAACGGCAAAATGCGTCAGTCCTTTTCTTTCAGTCTTAATCTGTCTTTGGCTATATCTTTCGCTCCTCTCATCTGTCTTTCTTCATATTTGGCGAGGCAAGCCTGGAGAGGTTTTTCACATGCTAATGTTGGTGTTCTAACATCACTGCTGCATTTACTGTTCTGTCTTAAAGGGGTGTTCACACGAATGTATCAACAGATCATCATTTTGAATGAGTATTAGTGATTTTGGAGTTCAGATTTTTGTTTTCATATGAGGACAGTCATGTATACGCCTGATCAATATTTTTTTTTTTTTGAAAGAGGTCTCTTATGCTCACTAAGGCAACCTTTATTTAATCAAGAATACAGCAAAATATTATTACAATTTAAAATAACAATTTTCTATTTTAATATATTTAAAAATATAATTTATTCCTGTGATTGTAAAGCTGACTTTTCAGCAGTTTAATTTTCAGTCACGTGATTTGGTGCTTAAGATTTCTTATTATTATCTATGTTGAACTGCTTAATATTTTTCACAATTCTTTAATACAAAGTTCAAAAGATCAGCATTTATTTCAAATACATTTTTGTAGCAATTTAAATGTCATAAGTTCATGCTATATAAAAGTGTTAATTTATTTTTTAAATAATAAGCTGTAATCTTACTGACCCCAACCTTTTGAATGGTGGTGTAGAATTATGTGTATATCATAATAGTTGACTCACTGTAAAAAAATAAAAATAAAATATATATATATATATATTATATAGTTTCATGATTTGTTATCACAACATTTTTTTTTCTTTTGTCAACTCAACTTAGATAATTCATGTGGTTCAGTTAAAATATTATTTTGACTTTCTGTTGATTAAAACTCCATTGTATTAACTCAAATTTTTATTTCAATAAACTCAAATTTAAGGCAACCAGGTTAACACTATTTTTTATAATATATAATATATATTTTTAGTGCATATGCTGTATTTAGCATGTTAACAGGGTGCTTGGTCTTTAAAGTCTTCCCCTTTAAAGCACTCCTTCTAAAGCAATACACATTCAGACATTTTTGGCCATTCTGTCACATCTCATATTGTTTTTTGTGTCGCTTCAAGTTAAGGCAGCATGTCAAGTTAAAAATACTCCAAATTTTAAAAATGTGTCTTGAGAGTCGTGTTCTGTTCCAGTCTAGTGCGCTCATTCTAGCTGTTTATGAACACCAGAACACATCCTATGTTCTTAATCGAGGTCATGTGACTCTAACACCATCCAGTTGAGACTGATTAGTCTACTATTCATTCAGGCAACCAACTACATCCCTTGTGAGTTATAATGGTCTGGATGTAACATCACACCCTGAATTGTTAAAAATGTTTTTTCAGTCCTCTATAGTGGACACTATGTAGTTAAAAATATGAACTGATGATTAAATGTATATTGTTTTTCTTTCTCCCTCTCTGTTTTTGTTTCTCTCTCCTTTTGTTCCTCTTGTTTTTCATTATTTCACATAATATGTTCGTCCTCTACGTTACTTTCTGGCCCTCTTGCCTCTTTGTCCATCTGTCTTTCTGTAGTAGGCACAGTGTGTGTGGATGAGGCTGTGACAGGGTGACGTTATCAGGATGACGATGAAAGGCTTGTCCTCCAGCCGTAGCCACCACCACACACTCACACACTGCGACCCATCCTACGAGTCTTTGACCCTCCGCCACGACCGACGGCCTTATGTCCTTAACCCATCCCACACGACTGACCAGGGCTTCTACGGGTGTCAGTCTGATCTGGCCAGCAGCACATTTCCACGCCGACACCACGGCTCACAGCATGAATTTAAAGGCGAATGTGCCATTGTGCCCTATGTGGGACCGGGGGGCATAGCTGGGGGAACTGGGGGTGGGTGCGGCCCTTGTGGCTCGGCTGCTATCCCCTCGTCCCTGCTGGAGAAGTTTGACCAGCAGCAACCAGTGAGGAAGGATGGGTATCACACGTTGCAATACAAACGGACGGCGGCGCTGGAGCACCAGCGTAGCGACAGTCCTGGGCGAATACGCCACCTCGTACACTCTGTCCAAAAACTGTTCACCAAATCCCATTCCCTGGAAGGTCCTGGTCAGCGCAGCCTCAATGGAAACGACTCCGCCATCCCAGCCGATGCAATGGCTACGGCTGCATCCCACCCAAACGTTTCCTCCATGACTGTAGGCACCCTACACAAGCCATCTAGCAACAAGCGGGGAAAGAGCAAGGAACGCAGTCGCTCCGAGCCCAAACCTCGTGCACGGACGCCTGGGTCGGGTTACTGGAGCTCAGACGACACTCTGGATAGAGAGATCTGCCTCTACCACCAGCATCAACCCTCTGGAGTCATGACCATGGGCCGCCATCCAGATAAATCCCAGTCCCACTACTTCTTGGGACAAAGCTACAACACACTAGGAGGTGGACGCTCGTCCCTGAAGACCTCACGCAGCAACAACGACATTGGAAGTTGTTCCACATGCTCCAACCCCACAGGAGGCGCTCTGACTTTTGGAGGCCCGATGGCAGTCGACCAGGCTGGGCCGCTCGTCAAGAAGAGCTCCTGGTCCAGCACGCTAACGGTGAGCAGGGCCCGAGAGGTCTACCAGAAGGCCACGGTCAATATCGATAAAGCCCTAGTCAAAGCACAGACCTGCCAGCAGGGACGAACCTGCCAGTTTTTACAGGTAGGAGAGAGATTTATCTTCCCTTCATCACCACGACCATCATCAACATTGCCATTGCCATCAGTGTCATTAGCTTCCACACCTAATGTGTTTGTGCTGAGGATGCCATGTGTGCCATGTGCATTAGGTTTCTTGGTGTGCTGTGGAAGGTGTGTCATCTGTTCATCTTTCTTTTTGTCTTTTGCTTCATCTCTCTCCACATTTCCTGTCTTTCAGCGCATGATCTTTCTGCTGTGTTTGCATGTTTGTAAAGAGTGGACATATTGCATGCATGTCCACGTCTTTGTCTGGTCATGTTAGGGGGCCGTTCACACAGGATGCATTCTTGTATCTGTCCGTTTTGTAATTGTTTTTCTTTGATAACATGCATTTTGATGGATATTGCTGGGTTTTAAATTTGTCTATGGAAATCTGTGAATTTTTCTATGCTGGATTGCAATATGCCTCATTGGTTTTTAGTTTTTCTATGACAAAGTGCTAGAGAGATGTCATTGACCATTGAGATTCGTCTTGCTGTTTTTGCATGAAAAAGTGCTAAACAGACGTCTGTGACCATTACGACAGGTCTTGATTACTTTTAGTTTTCATAATAATTTTTATGAAAACATGCTAGATGGTCGTGTTTGACCACTGTGACAGATTATGCTGTTTTTAATCATTTTTATATGAAAAGTGTGCTAGACTTGCATCATGATAGATGGCATCATGTCCATTACAATGCATCTCACTGGTGTGACGTCTTTTGTCATGAACACATAACGCATCTAAAGATACCTGCATTCTATTTTATTCCATTATGCCTTTGTCTAGCTGTTTTTAACGCAACAACATGTCCTGTGTGAATGGCCCCTTATAATGTCAATGTGTTTGAATGTCTTAACATATGCTCAGGACTGACCTGCTGTGTGTTAGCGGCACTGTGACAGATTAAAATGAACTCCGAGACCACGGCTTGTGCTTTGTTTTCTTTGGTGTGGACTAAGGCTGTGTGATAGAGAGATCATAAACAAATAAATGAAGGATAACTGAGAAAAAATTCCGCCCGCAGCCCTAGAGATCAGCGAATGTTTGTGTGAAGATTAAGAGAAAAAAAAATGGATTTTGTGTTTGTCCTTCTGCTATCTCTCTGAGTCTTATTTGTTTCCTATGTGACACAAAAATTGAGTCACAGGAAAAAGAAAGTGATGGAGAATGCTGAAAGGGAAAGAGGAGAGTAGTGGAAAAGAGAGTTCATGAAGAATGGAGAGAACTGAAGTGAACGTGTGTGACCATGCTAGTTCAGGAAGTGTGTATGTATATATATATACACACTTCCTGAACTAGCATGGTCAGGAATACACACACACACACACACACACACACACACACACACACACACACACACACACACACACATTCCTATTTTTTATGTTTTTGAAATAAGTCTCTTGTGCTCATTAAGCCTGCATTTATTTGATCAAATATACAGTAAATACAGTAATATTGTGAAATATTATTACAATTTAAAATAATGCTTTTCTATTTTAATATACTTTAAAATATAATTAATTTCTCTGATGCAAAGCTGAATTTTCAGCATCATTACTCCAGTTTTCAGTGTCACATGATCCTTCAGAAATCATTCTAATATGCTGATTTATTATCAATGTTGGAAACAGCTGTGCTGCTTGGATTCATTGATGCATAAAAAAGTTTAAAAGAACAACATTTATTCAAAATTGAAATCTTTTCTAACACTATAAATCTTTTCTAACACTTTTTATCAATTTAACATATCCTTACTTCAAAAAGAAAGAAAAAATACTGACCCTAAACTTTTGAACAGTAGTGTATTTTGTTACAAAAGATTTCTATTTTAAATAAATGCTGTTCTTTTTAAATTTTTATTCATCAAAGAATTCTGAAAATGTTTTTAAGCAGCACAACGTTGATAATAACGGAGTATCAAATCAGAATATAAGAATTTCTGAAGGATCATGTGACACTGAAGATTTTATATTTTAAAGTATATTGAAACAGAAAACCATTAATATTAAACTGTAATAATATTTCACAATATTTCAGTTTTTCTGTAT
Source organism: Paracanthobrama guichenoti (assembly GCA_018749465.1). NCBI lineage: Eukaryota > Metazoa > Chordata > Actinopteri > Cypriniformes > Gobionidae > Paracanthobrama > Paracanthobrama guichenoti. The sequence goes on along the minus strand of CM031966.1, from coordinate 16,906,972 downwards.
TGATCTAATAAATGCAGCCTTGACTTCGTTCAAAATCATTAAAAATAGTAATGTTTCCAAACTTTTGACCGGTTTATATACAAACCCGATTTCAAAAATGTTGGGACACTGTACAACTGTACATACCCTCAGAGATGCAGGCTTCTGAACTGAGCGCTGAGAACAACTTGGGTTGTCCTTGTCCTCTTTAGTCCGGAAAGTTCAAATTTTGATTTGTCTGACCACAGCACAGTTTTCCACTTTGCCACAGTCCATTTTAAATGAGCCTTGGCCCAGAGAAAACGCCTGCGCTTCTGGATCATGTTTAGATATGGCTTCTTTTTTGACCTATAGCGTTTTAGCCGGCAACGGCGAATGGCATGGTAGATTGTGTTCACTGACAATGTTTTCTGGAAGTATTCCTGAGCCCATGTTGTGATTTCCATTACAGTAGCATTCCTGTATGTGATGCAGTGCCGTCTAAGGGCCCGAAGATCACGGGCATCCAGTATGGTTTTCCGGCCTTGACCCTTACGCACAGAGATTGTTCCAGATTCTCTGAATCTTTGGATGATATTATGCACTGTAGATGATGATAACTTCAAACTCTTTGCAATTTTTCTCTGAGAAACTCCTTTCTGATATTGGCCCCACTATTTTTGGCCGCAGCATTGGGGAATTGGTGATCCTCTGCCCATCTTGACTTCTGAGAGACACTGTCACTCTGAGAGGCTCTTTTTATACCCAATCATGTTGCCAATTGACCTAATAAGTTGCAAATTGGTCCTCCAGCTGTTCCTTATATGTACATTTAACTTTTCCGGCCTCTTATTGCTACCTGTCCCAACTTTTTTGGAATGTGTAGCTCTCATGAAATCCAAAATGAGCCAATATTTGGCACGACATTTCAAAATGTCTCACTTTCAACATTTGATATGTTATCTATATTCTATTGTGAATAAAATATAAGTTTATGAGATTTGTAAATCATTGCATTCCTTTTTTATTCACCAATTCAATTTGTACAGTGTCCCAACTTTTTTGGAATCGGGTTTGTAAATATATATATATATATATATATATATATATATATATATATATATATATATATACTGATCAGGCATAACATTATGACCACTGACAGGTGATGTGAATAACACTCTCTTCATCACGGCACCTGTTAGTGGGTGGGATATATTAGGCAGCAAGTTAACATTTTGTCCTCAAAGTTGATGTGTTAGAAGCAGGAAAAATTGGCAAGTGTAAGGATTTGAGCAAGTTTGACAAGGGCCAAATTGTGATGGTTAGATGACTGGGTCAGAGCATCTCCAAAACTGCAGCTCTTGTGGGGTGTTCCCGGTCTGCAGTGGTCAGTATCTATCAAAAGTGCTCCAAAGAAGGCCACCGCAGAAAGTGCCAACAGTGGGCATCAGAACATGACCACAGAGCAATGGAAGAAGGTGGCCTGGTCTGATGAATCTCGTTGTCTTTTACATCACGTGGATATACACTCACCTAAAGGATTATTAGGAACACCTGTTCAATATCTCATTAATGCAATTATCTAATCAACCAATCACATGGCAGTTGCTTCAATGCATTTAGGGGTGTGGTCCTGGTCAAGACAATCTCCTGAACTCCAAACTGAATGTCAGAATGGGAAAGAAAGGTGATTTAAGCAATTTTGAGCATGGCATGGTTGTTGGTGCCAGACGGGCCGGTCTGAGTATTTCACAATCTGCTCAGTTACTGGGATTTTCACGCACAACCATTTCTAGGGTTTACAAAGAATGGTGTGAAAAGGGAAAAACATCCAGTATGCGGCAGTCCTGTGGGCGAAAATGCCTTGTTGATGCTAAAGGTCAGAGGAGAATGGGCCGACTGATTCAAGCTGATAGAAGAGCAACTTTGACTGAAATAACCACTCGTTACAACCGAGGTATGCAGCAAAGCATTTGTGAAGCCACAACACGCACAACCTTGAGGCGGATGGGCTACAACAGCAGAAGACCCCACCGGGTACCACTCATCTCCACTACAAATAGGAAAAAGAGGCTACAATTTGCACAAGCTCACCAAAATTGGACAGTTGAAGACTGGAAAAATGTTACCTGGTCTGATGTGTCTCGATTTCTGTTGAGACATTCAAATGGTAGAGTCAGAATTTGGCGTAAACAGAATGAGAACATGGATCCATCATGCCTTGTTACCACTGTGCAGGCTGGTGGTGGTGTAATGGTGTGGGGGATGTTTTCTTGGCACACTTTAGGCCCCTGAGTGCCAATTGGGCATCGTTTAAATGCCACGGCCTACCTGAACATTGTTTCTGACCATGTCCATCCCTTTATGACCACCATGTACCCATTCTCTGATGGCTACTTCCAGCAGGATAATGCACCATGGCACAAAGCTTGAATCATTTCAAATTGGTTTCTTGAACATGACAATGAGTTCACTGTACTAAAATGGCCCCCACAGTCACCAGATCTCAACCCAATAGAGCATCTTTGGGATGTGGTGGAACGGGAGCTTCGTGCCCTGGATGTGCATCCTACAAATCTCCATCAACTGCAAGATGCTATCCTATCAGTATGGGCCAACATTTCTAAAGAATGCTTTCAGCACCTTGAATCAATGCCACGTAGAATTAAGGCAGTTCTGAAGGCGAAAGGGGGTCAAACACAGTATTAGTATGGTGTTCCTAATAATCCTTTAGGTGTGTGTGTGTGTGTATATATATATATATATATATATATATATATATATATATATATAAGAACTGCAAAGTTTAAATGTAATTGCTCATGAGAAAAAAACAATTTGAAAACTCAGAATCATAAAGTAAAAACTGTTTTTACTATGCAAAGTACAATGCAGAGTGAAGTATGTGTATGGGAGAGAGTCAGGAAGAGAATGAGAGATGAAGGGGGTCCGGAGAGATAGGAGAACTAAATAAAAAGGCAGAACTCCAAGGAGAACTGCCAAAGTGCCCATATCTGAGCCCCCATCTGCAGTAATGAGAGTCTGTCTGTCTAATAGAGTTTGCTTGACTGTAAGTGTGCAGACTTGCCATGAATAACTTTAGACATCTTAGTTGCCCGTATATATCTATAGCTACTTTAAGGTCATGGTCATCTTCATAGCAAACAGAGTTTTCAAGCAGAACCGATAAAAGTATCATTCAGGTTTCCTTTTCGTCCCTCTCTCTGCACCTTTTCCTCATTTCCATCCTCTACTCTTTAAAAAAAAAGTAGAATTCCGTAGAGAGTGGATCCTTTCCCCTGGTCTGAACAATATCTCTCTTTGTGCCCCTTTCTCTTCTGTTTTCGGTGACGGAGGAAAGGTTGTTGGCTTCTCCCCCTAGTAGAGCGTGTGAAAAAGAGGGGAACGTGTGAAAGAATTGCGTTAGCATGCGACGCACATCACGCAGTGAGCCTGCAGCCGGGCTCACTCACTATGGTTCTCCTTCACTGGCCACTAAAAATGGTGGAAGATTTTAAAAGAAACCGAGCCGTGCTGGATAATATGAAATGATTGTTATTCATCTCAGAGAGGTGAGAGGCTTTTGAGGTGAGGGTTTGAGAAGTGCACATTACGTGTGTTATACATGAATAGTGCAAGTGGGTGTAAAATGTTTTCAAGATCGTTTTCAGATAATGATGTTGGTTGTGCAGAAGTCAATATTGTTTTCTGTAGTGGGAGCATCAGGTGTTAGTGTGTGGGTACGGGTTGCATAAGGCCATGCCTGTTATGCCAGGATGCACTTTTAGCTTTTTGAGTGTATTATCTGATGTGTCAAAGAGGTTTTATGTGTTATAGAGATGATGTGGGAAGAGATTGAGAAGTCATAGTCATAGCTGCGTCACCTAGTTCAGCAGGGAGGCTTTCTGGTTAATACTTTATCACACATTAAGCATTTGTGATGTATTAGTTAACAGTTAGTCATTTATAAAGCATTGTTTGTATGTTTTTAAAACATTGATCAGCACATAATTTATTAATGCTGGGTTAAAAACAACCCAAGTTGGGTTGAAAATGGACTAACCCAGCAATTGGGTTAACCTAATTTGGGTTATTTTTAACCAAGTATTTTTAGAGTGTGGACAGTTGCAATGTATTATTATGCATTCACGTATAAGGTTTAGGACATGTAGCTTGTTAAACACAAATAGTTTACTAGAATTAGAAAAAGATTGTTAATATTTACATAGCATATGCAAGTTTATAAATATATTTTAAACAATAAATACTTATACACTATGTACATATTAGCAAATATGTAGCATATCATTAGGTTACATATCATCAGGTTTCCATCCATTTAACTTTTACAGTATTTTTGTATAATATTTCTATTTGATTGTATGAATATTTATATTTAGTTTTATACATATTTTTTTTTTTAGTTTCTTCATCAGTATTTAAAAGAGAACCAAAATTAAACTTAAAAAAATTGTTTAGTAATTTTAGTGGGTTCAGTTATTTACAGTATTTATATGCATTTATATTTATTGAAATACATATAAACCAATCATGATTGGTTCAACGCTATAAAAGCTGTTTTCAGAACATTTATTATCAATTAATAGTAATTTATTTGATAATGCCAAATAAGTGAGATCTATGCCTAGTTATCAAATATGAAAATAGTTATGAAAGTTACCGCCACTTAACCGCTTTCCCTTGTTAACTAACTGAAATGAATTAGTTCACGTTGAAGTACTTACTAAAACGATTTTTAAAAGGACATAGCAAAATGACTATATCTTAAACTAAAATTAAAATGAAAACTGAAAGTATAAAAATAAAGGCCAATTCAAAATATGAATAAATTCTATAATATTAAAATAACGTTACCACCATGTTTCTATATGAACAAATTAATCATTAAAGCATCATTTGCATAAATGAATGTGCTTGTTAATGTTTGAATTATCATATTAATTCACATTAATTATCTATTATATAATACATCATTAATTGCTTTATTGTTTGCATATTAAGTGTTACAGGCAGATCAGGTGTTTATGAGAAACTATCTTTTTCTCTGTCTTTGCAGGTTCCTCAGGATGAGTGGGGCGGCTTCTCGTCTGTGGGTCAGGATGACGAGATCCCGTGCAGGAGGATGAGGAGCGGCAGCTACATCAAGGCTATGGCAGAGGAGGACAGTGGAGACTCAGACTGTAGTCCCAAACCTTCACCCAAAGTCCAGGCCCGGAGAGCCAGTTACCTGAAAGCCACCCAGCCTTCCCTCACCGAGATGACCACACTCAAGTGAGTCTGGAAAAGTATTAGCTTGCGCATGTTGCCGGTATGAAATCACATGGGAAATGAAATGCATGTACTCTGTGTACGTGAAGCATGCAGGTGTATGGGCCCGCCGATCCGTCTGCAATTTCAATGAACCGTCCTTTTCTCTGGGGTCATTTTAAGCATGTTATTTTACAGGCGCTCAACCCACTCCGCATCTCTAAGTGCTGTTGGGATGTGTCTCTAGAGAGGGTGTAGTCCCGTCCTTAAACCCCACCTCTGTTCACACACAAACACATACACACACTCGGTGCAATTTCTTATAAAATCCCTCCGTGTCCTGAGACTCTTACCGCTACAGTGAAATCCTTTCACTCTCCCCTTTATTAAAAATTCAACAGAACAAAGTCATTTCAAAGGGAATTTTCCTGCGCCTTTAAAGTTCCTACCAACATTTTTTTTTTTTTGCGCGCGCGCTGTTATATCATCCGAAAATAATCTTTTTTTTAATGTAGGAACTGATTTTGAATTCTATTTATCTTATTTGTGTTAAAACCGCACATGTATATTGCTATTATAGTTGTACTACTAAACAGTGACAACAGATCCTACTTGGACTATATACAATGAAGTGAGTCACTTTTATCCCACAGTCTTATTCATGAGAGCAAGCTGATTTGCATTATAAAGAGAATACACACAACACTTTTGGTTCTGTGTGTGTGAATGTGCGCTTTTGTGTGTAAACTTTGCAACACAGCATTCGTATAATGCGAGCCTTATCGCGGTGATAACGGTAATAATTGAAGTATAAATTTTTTTAAAGAAATTAATACTTTTATGCAGCAAGGACACATTAAATTGATCAAAAGTGACATTTATAATGTTACAAATAAAGGCTGTTCTTTTGATCTTTCTATTCATTAAAGAATCCTGAAAACATATATCACGATATCATGAAGCATCACAACTGTTTTCAACATTGATAAGAGTAATAAATGTTTCTTGAGCACCAAATCAGCATATTGGAATGATTTCTGAAGGATCATGTGACACTGAAGACTGGAGTAATGGCAGCTTTGCCATCACAGGAACAAATTATGTTTAAAATATATTAAAATAGAAAAATTTTAATAATATTTTACAATATTACTTTTTTACTGTATTTTAAATCAAATAAATGCAGCCGGGGTGAGCATAAAATACTTATTTAAAATATTAAAAATGTCCAATTCTCACTATTAGCTAGTTGCTTGTTAGCATGCATATTACTAGGATATTGGCTGTTTATTAGTACTAATAAAGCACATATTAATGCCTTATTCTGCATGACCATATTCAATATCCTTTAATTCTACCCAATACGTAAATTTAACAACTACCTTACTAACTATTAATAAGCAGTAATTAGGAGTTTATTGAGGCAAAAGTCGAAGATAATAGTGAGAATTGGACCCTGTTGCAACTCATAATGTAATAACTGCATATAATGTAATAAGTATTACATTATTATTATTGTGATAAAATGTTCATAATGTAATAATTTTCTCAAAATGTAATAAAATCTTGAGCTCATAATGTAATAAAAAGTGACAGTATGAGAAATGTATTACATTATAAACTAAAATGCATATTATACATTAAAACGTCATATTTCCTTATTGTAAGTTTTTAAAACATTTTTAACATTTTTTCAATTCTTCAACTACCTGTGAACTGCAACAGATTTAAATATTCATGCTATTATTATTATTATTAATAATAATAATAATAATAAACAAAGCATTGGTATTCCTTTACAGTACATTTAAAAATCTGAGTTCTAAAAAGGTCAGATTTTATTTATTTATCTGGATTTAGAGTTTTAAAATGTACTCTAAAGGAATACCAATACTTTGTTTAATAAATATAATAATAATAATAATAATAATAAATAATAATAATAGAATAGAATAAAAAATAGCATGACTATTTAAATGTTGCATTTTTGCAGGTAGTTTAAGATTGGCTTTAGATTTCTAAAAATGTACTGTAAGGGAATACTAATATGTTTTATGTTTTAATAATTTAATTTTATGTTTTAATAAATATAATGAAAACATGACATGTTTTTGGTGAGATGTAAAAATTATTACATTATGAGAAAATTATTACTTTATGAATATTTTATTATAATAATAATAATAATAATAATAATAATGTAATAATTATTACATATGTGCAGTTGCTACAGACCCTAATCTAAAGTGTGACCGAAATTAAATATACAGGAGTTAATGCCCAGAATGAGAGAAAGGTGTGGAAAAATCAAGTAAAATTAAAAAGAAGGAAAACGCAGCAGGAATGAGAATGTAAACTAAAAGTCCACGAATAATGGCAACATAATAGTCAATTCATATTATATATTTAATTTACTCAAGCGTATGTCATCAAACTCTTAATGTGCATGACTCAAGTGATGGCGTTCCAAATGAATCTTTTCATGTACTTCCTGCTCAGTGTGTAGGGAACATCAAACACTGCATAGGGACCTTGTGATGGGCTCTTTATCTATTTCTGTTTGACAGGAAGTGCCACAGCATTGCATATTTATAATCAGAGCATTGTGCCTTTAATTTGAACATGGACACACAAATACATGAAACTGATAAATAATACATAATAAAAGAAGTGGCACTTTCTACACTCAGTAATAACAGTAGACATACACTATCATGCTCACATGTGCTTAAACAACCGCATGTATACACCAAGAAAAAAAATTATAATTGTGTTATGTAATGAATAAGCAATCCCCCTGAGGCCTGTGCTCATTATACACAGATATTTCCTTTATTTCTTCAAAACAATTCCACAGACTTGCATTAAAGCCATGAGTCACATCTACTATTTATATTTGAGTTTTTGTATTAGCCAAATTTGTCAAGACATGAAATTATGAGTAAAAATGCAACAGAACAAACGTCACCATATTTAAAATGAACTAACGCTTATAAAATATTTAAATAGTATAATATTTATATATAAAATATAATAGTTTAAATGCATATTAACTATATAAAAACATATAATGTGAAAACCTGAGGCCCTGAAATAATAGCATTTAATGAGATGAGAATACATTAACTTTGTCCTATTTTTCTCCACAATATCAAAATGTATCCTTCCTCCTCACTGTACACTTCAGTGAACTTCTATTTTGTTGTGTTTTTTTCATTATTTGCTGCTGTAATTGATTTCATCCATTGCCATCTCTTCCTCTTAATCTATTCCTGCATTCTTTCCTCTTTGTTTCTCTTATACTCTTTTCTCTCCACATTCCTCACTCCAGTGAAGAATGACTAATGTGTGTTTTTACTTGCTGTAACTGCATACTATTTTAAGAGCCGCATCCATAATTAAGATTGACTCGACCTGGAGGGATAGAATGTGTGTTCATGTTTTAATGCATTTCTGTTCACATTTCAAGGACCCGATCGCCCATCCTCATGTAAACAAAAGCAGTTGAATGCTAGTACTAATTGTGAGGAGTTCATGTTTACATTGGTCTCAGATATATGAAGAACACACTAACACACACATAACAAACTGGAGTTGTTTTTAGGTCAGAATTAATGAGTATGAGATCTCACAAGAGGAAAACACAAGAACATTACAAGAGTAATCTCACCTCTCATTTCATTCTCACCCCTCATTAAATTCTTGTACACCTGTTCACACTCTCTTTCTGTTTTGCAGGATCAGTACGGAGTCCCATTCCCCCAAGCTACAGATCCGGAGTCACAGTTACCTGCGAGCGGTGAGTGAGGTTTCAATCAACCGCAGTTTGGACAGTCTGGACCCGGCCGGTCTGCTGGCCTCGCCCAAATTTCGCTCCCGAAACGAGAGCTACATGAGGGCCATGAGCACCATCAGCCAGGTTGGTCATCGCCCCCCCCCCTCGTTCTGTGGTGGGAATCGCCATTAAGATACTCATCTTAAACCAGTGGGAAAGAGCAACTGGTCCTGGATTAGATCCTAAAGGTGATTTCCAACCAGAACCTTCGATGTGGCCTCTTCAGGGTTTGCAGAGGGGAGGAAAAACAGGAAAGGACAAAAAAAAAAAAAAAAGTTTTTGCTCAAGCAATTAATTTTTGCTCGATCCCATAATCATCTCATGCAATCATTTGTCATCTCTTCATCCAACAATATTCAGAAACCTAATTCGCATACTATCAGTGCTATATGAAATATTAGGATTAGAGCATCAAAAATCATAGTATGTTGTGAATACTGTGTTAAAGATGCTAGAATAAAAAAATAGAAGTTGGTGTGCTTTTTCAGATGGCCATGAGGCTAAAGACCAAAGTATACTTCAGATTTAATGCAAACATTAGCGAATGCGTATAGCCAAACGTGAACGTGTGCGTTAACACAGGTAGTTTTCACAAGGAAACCAGGCAAATTCATCTTTGCCATTTTAAAGGCCCACTGAAGTGCCTTGAAACACACAGCATTATTCAATGTGTTGACGTAATTTCCCCTGAAACGGCTCTAGCGGTTAGCAGCTCCTCCCCTTTTTTGAAACAGCCAATAGCATTTAGTTAACCACAGTTTGACTAGAGCCTTTCTGTTTGGTAAAGCCACAGTTTCCTCCTAATCTCTAACCGTTTATCATCATAATCTTCTCCATATCGCTTTGATATACAGCATTCTGTGCAGAATTTAAATGGGCCCGATATGTTTTGTTGTATGCGGCAACTCCTGCTGCACTCTCCTGTCTCTAGTCAACGGCTCTTGTCTAGACCATGTGTGCGCTGCGGTGGTGCACGTGAAACTAATGCGAAACCAGACTTCATTCACCTCATCTGAAAGCATATTTACACTGTCTGAATGATTTCCTATCGCATATATATTGCACTATGTGCCATTCACCATGTAGAAAACAGTAAATGTGTGAACAGCTGACTGTTTTCAGCTGCAGCTGCAGCTTCAGTGTCTATTTATAGTGTAGGGGGCGGGACACTTCAGATTCTATAGAGCATTTCATTGGACAGAAGATGAAGTCTGCGATGATGTCATCAAAATCTGTGATCCATTTTAACGGAAGTGAGAGACTAAGTTTTGAATGCTTATATCTCCTAAATGCGAATTTTGTCATTGCTTTGGAGCACACCAGCTTATTCCTAACCTTAAGGTATACCCATACTAAAAGCTAAAAAAAACTTCAATTTTGATTTCAGGGGGCCTTTAAAATCACATGACCAGTGGAATACTACACACTTTATCTTCAATGGCTGTGTCTGAAATCGCATAATCTCTTGAGTAGGTACTTATTTCGAATAAGTAATTACTTCACAACCGCTAAAAAGTATGTTCTATATAGTATGAATGTGTGTAGAATGTAATCTGGACGTACTACATTCGCAATGTTGTCATTATCATGTGACTTACCAGCGTCAGTTGCGACACTTCACTGGCATTCATAAATCCTGTCCAGTGGCCTCATGGGATAGTAAAGTGTCCATCGTATGCACACTTCAGAACCTCGCCAGAAGGAGTAGGTCATCCGGGTAGTTTTTGCCTACTCTTTTATGAGTACATTGGAATTCGGAGTCGAACATACTTATTTTGTCACATACTGTTTTTCGCCTATACACTCACCTAAAGGATTATTAGGAACACCATACTAATACTGTGTTTGACCCCCTTTCGCCTTCAGAACTGCCTTAATTCTACGTGGCATTGATTCAACAAGGTGCTGAAAGCATTCTTTAGAAATGTTGGCCCATATTGATAGGATAGCATCTTGCAGTTGATGGAGATTTGTGGGATGCACATCCAGGGCACGAAGCTCCCGTTCCACCACATCCCAAAGATGCTCTATCGGGTTGAGATCTGGTGACTGTGGGGGCCATTTTAGTACAGTGAACTCATTGTCATGTTCAAGAAACCAATTTGAAATGATTCAAGCTTTGTGACATGGTGCATTATCCTGCTGGAAGTAGCCATCAGAGAATGGGTACATGGTGGTCATAAAGGGATGGACATGGTCAGAAACAATGCTCAGGTAGGCCGTGCCATTTAAACAATGCCCAATTGGCACTAAGGGGCCTAAAGTGTGCCAAGAAAACATCCCCCACACCATTACACCACCACCACCACCAGCCTGCACAGTGGTAACAAGGCATGATGGATCCATGTTCTCATTCTGTTTACGCCAAATTCTGACTCTGCCATCTGAATGTCTCAACAGAAATCGAGACTCACAAGACAGTCTTCAACTGTCCAATTTTGATGAGCTTGTGCAAACTGTAGCCTCTTTTTTCTATTTGTAGTGGAGATGAGTGGTACCTGGTGGGGTCTTCTGCTGTTGTAGCCCATCCGCCTCAAGGTTGTGCGTGTTGTGGCTTCACAAATGCTTTGCTGCATACCCCGGTTGTAACGAGTGGTTATTTCAGTCAAAGTTGCTCTTCTATCAGCTTGAATCAGTCGGGCCATTCTCCTCTGACCTCTAGCATCAACAAGGCATTTTCGCCCACAGGACTGCCGCATACTGGATGTTTTTCCCTTTTCACACCATTCTTTGTAAACCCTAGAAATGGCTGTGCGTGAAAATCCCAGTAACTGAGCAGATTGTGAAATACTCAGACCGGCCTGTCTGGCACCAACAGCCATGCCATGCTTAAAATTGCTTAAATCACCTTTCTTTCCCATTCTGACATTCAGTTTGGAGTTCAGGAGATTGTCTTGACCAGGACCACACCCCTAAATGCATTGAAGCAACTGCCATGTGATTGGTTGATTAGATAATTGCATTAATGAGATATTGAACAGGTGTTCCTAATAATCCTTTAGGTGAGTATATAGTTGGCTGAATCCAAAATCGCATACTTTCATGTCATCTGTAACTAAAACTAGTGTTTTTGTGTAATGCTACCTCCACTCCACTAGGTGTCAATTAGGGATGTCAAATTACACAAATTCCTATGATCGATCGTCGTTTAAATTAACGATCAATTAATCGATTAATCGTTAGCCTTAATACTGCAATATGCATCTACAGCAGTGGCTTATAGCAACAGCATGACAGGGTGTGCAAATGCTGCTCAAAACGCCATGTTCCTCAAATGAACGAGAAGGGTTTTTAGTCTAAATAAAGGGCTAGGGATAGTAAAATGAGTCTATGTGACTGATCATTTAATTCAATTACTTATTTAATTACCAAATAGGCTATAACGACTAATACAACATGTCACCAACGCCGCCTTAGATCTGTTATTCAGAATGTGTGGACGCGTTCTTCCTGGAACAATGCGCTGAAAACGCCAACTAGACCCAATGAATTCACAACGATTTATTAATATAGTGTTCTCAATAATGTTATGTAATATGACAGTCCCAATCATAGTTATTATTAGCCGTGCATTGCTGTTTGAGTGCATGCTGAATGAACACCGGTAAACTGGAGGACTTTGCTAGTGCGTTATTTAACTGAAAGAAACACATCCTATATGAGATTAATCAGATATATACAAAATAAACATAATATTACAAATTATATCTACACAAAATCAAGATAAGGATTTATTAAGTCCACATGTCATGCAAACAAGAAACTCTGCTTCTAACCACAGGTCGAGAGCTGCCGTTGCAACCACACAAGTTTGCGATGCTGTTTGCGAATGTTCGTTGGAACTATGGTTTCGGGAAACACCGACTGGTTGAACTATGCTGATAACGACGGAACTTGCGACCATAGTTGGCTAACGTTGCTTTTGGGAAACGCACCCCAGAATGTGTGCGTTTTATTCATGTTGCTCTTCCTGGAGCAACGCACTGAAACACGGCAACTAAACCCAAATAATTCACAATGTTTTATTATAATATTGTTCTCTTTATAATGTTATGTAATATGACAGTCCCAATCATAGTCATTATTACTTGTCTGCACTGCAGTTTGAGTTGCATGCACTGTAGCTGATCGCCTGTAGCTTTACTACCTCTCTAATTCTTAACCAAGTGCATCCTATATGAGATAAATCAGATATATATAGGCCTAAACACAATAGTACAACTTACATTTGCACAAAACAAAAGGCTGCAAATATACACGCAAACCGTCATGATGGTGTAAAATGGTCCCAAACATAACTCCGGCGCTCTCGCTTCATTTTTCCTCGTGTCTGCTGCATGTTTCGCGGTTGAGCAGCACACACGTGCATGACCGTGCTTAATCAATGATCGATACGTTTCACCGATTAAATGTATTATCGACAAATTAATCGATCGTTGATTAATCGTTAACATCCCTGGGGTCAATACAAGTCCAAGATCATTACCATATCAGCGCTATTGGTTATGCTTACAGAAACATTCAAACACAATCCCAGCATCCAAATATGCACACTTCCCTTACCATGTATGTCTGAATTCATAGCATTCATAAATACTAGGCAAAATGTACCTAGATGACCTACTACTTTTAGCAAGATTCTAAAGTGCGCATCCAATGGCCAGTTTACTATCCCATGAGTTCATCTGAGAGGATTTGTGAATGGCAGTGAAGCATGACAACTGACGCCACAAGTAACATGACAATGCAGTATTTCATTCTGCATTCAATATCATTCATACTACATACGTTCATATATAAAACATAGGCCTACCTTTTTAACAGTCGTGAAGTAAGCTCTTCATCAAATGTAGTACCTAGTATGCAATTTCAATATCAGCTAATCGATATGCAACAAATAGCTGGTGGTGTCAAGACCCAATTTTATGATTTCATGTCAGTTTTTGTCTCAATACTGACATACTAGAAAAATAATTCAAACTGAAATGAAGTACAGTATACATTACTCAATCAGAATGGGCTGTTGTAGCTAACTGGAGGAGAATAAACTAGCAACAAAATATTAGCATTGTGTGGAGTTTTAGCTCTCATGTTTACTGTTAGTTTAAAGTCTCGAAGGTAATTTTTAAGGTGAGTTGTTGTCAGTAAAGCTATGTAAGCAATTTTAAGTAGCGTTCTTCCTTGTTAGCATGTGTAGCTAAGGGATTTTCAAGGTGAGTTTTCAGGATTAGTGTCTGTTGCCATGGGATTTTAAAGTGAGTTTTCAAGATTAGCTTCTGTAGCCCTGGGATAAGGTGACAAGGCAGCGTTTACAACCGAGACAATTTTAAGGTGAGTGTAAAGAGCCTGACAGCTCACTCAGATAGACAACAGCCCTAACCCTTTAGAGAGCTGTTCCTCCCAACCACGAAAAAAGACACTGCCCTCAGGCGTTTATGTGGATGTGTGTCTTTACTGCTCCCTGAGGATATATCAATCATGACAAAAAGCTCAGTCAGCTCACCAAAAAAAAACATCATTCATTGGTGCGTCATGTGTATACTCAATGTGTATGTGGGCATGCATGTGTTTGCGCTGCATGATGTGTGTACATACATATGTGTTGTGTGTAGGTGTATTTCTGTGAGGTTTTGGGAGAGTTTATTTTTTGCTAGATGATTAGCAGACCTTTGTCTGTCTGTAACCTCCTTTCACCAATGACAAACGCTCTGCTGTCCTTTCCTCCAATCACAACTCTCCATTAATCTTCCAGTCACAGAATGCTCCAAACAACCTGTTTCCACTTCCTTTTGAACCTCAAATCACAAGACCTTTTCATTTTCTGTGTAAATCCAATCGCACTTCTCCTTACTGTCATCTCTTAAACTGCTTTAGTAGAAAGAGCACTAGCGATGCAGCCACACCTTATATTGCTTTCACTTACAGATTTCCTCCCCTCTGCACTCTTTTTTTTCTGGTATGTTATCTGTATTAGTGTGTTTAACCCTTTAAATTTACCCTACAAGATAAAGACAGCTCAGGATTCGCAATTCAGACATATTTCCCCCCAGCAATTGATCTTACAGCATTAATCAACCTACTAATTTTCAGTTTTTCAGTCATTTTGGTATGCAAGGTGTCATGACATTTCATGCTGAAAACTTGATTATAAGTCAATCTACACTGTAAACCCGAATAAATTGGCAAAACTTGGAAGAAAAAAAACAAAACTGTGGTTATCAGTTACATCAAAATGTTTAAGTTAAGAAATTAAAAGTTCAAGTAAACAGAACTGGCAGATTTTTTTTTTTATTTTGTACTCGCACATTTTAATTGAAATGTTTGAGTAAGCTAATTCATACATTTAACTTAAAATTATCATGTAACCTCAACTTAAATGTTTTTAGTAGTCGAAACTTGGCTAGCTTTAACTAGCTAATTCAGTAAATGGTAACTTGCTAATTTTTAACACTGCTTTGATGGCATTAGCATAGCATAGCACTTGCTGAATGAGTATGACAGTATTGCACATTTAACATATAACTGTTCTCAAACTAAACTCACTCACTCGTGAAAAATGAGTCTTCTAAATTAGCATAACAAAACATTAAACACTTAGCCTGACAAGCCAGACCCACATCAAGATGTTGGGTCTGGGAACTCACCATTGGCAGGGCTCAATCCGAGGGGCGGGATAAACGGTTGTCTTTCAAATTCCCTCTGCACGCAATAGGATAGTGCTACAACCAACCAGAGCAACGAAGAAGAGGAAGCCGAGCTAGTTGATAGATTAAACATTCGTCGTATCCGGTCGGCAAAACACATCTTCCTTTCTTAAGAATGACTTCAGTGCCGTTCTTTGTTCTTTTCTCAAAGAAAAGTTTAACAACAAGTCTCCCAGAGTCGCGGCCAAAGCTGATTCGAAAGACCGCGGAACCTCTGCAACTCTGCCGTCATTATGTTAAGCCCGCCCACCGACTCTATACACGATGTGATTGGCCTGACCAGATTTTGGTCTTTCCAGCTCACAAGCCAACGGAGAGTTTCTAAATGCCCTGGTTGCAAATTAGATTTGCTGCCGCTAGGGTGCGTCTAGATTTCTAGGCTATTATACGCTATTATCTCCTACTTATTACTCTTGCACAAAAAAACATTATATAACACTTAATTTTAGCATTTACTCTCCCTTTCGAGTGTCATTGCAAAGCATGCTGGGAAATAGAAATCACAAATGTAAAGTTTGTCTAAATTAAAAGAAAAAAGTTCATAAAACTCAAACAATTCAGATTACTTTAAAATGTGTCCGTTTTGTGAACACAAAAAAGAAACTTCTAAATACTCATAAAAGTTAATTTGATTGAGCGAATGTTTAAAGTTTCCCTGTACTCAAACCAATTAATTATTTTGAGCATTAGGGTTTACAGTGCAGCACAAATTTGTCTTAAACACACTAATACACTTGTGTTTTTTATTCTTTGTGATTTTCTTTCTTTTTTATTTATGCTTGATGTTTAAAAACATATTTCTGAAAATAAACATTAACACTCAAAACATTGATATGGCCTCAAATCACCCTGGATTGTGAAGTATTTAAGTTTACATGATATATCATATTAACATAATTATATTAATATAGTTAAATTATATTAACACAATATGTATATTTTATAATTTTATTAAAATGGTTTTGTATTTTATGTTTAATTACATCTAAAAAAAAAAATAATATAAAATCAAACACTATTTATACAAATAAATATTTGAAATGTATAAATGAATCAATCAAATGTATATATTATGTTCAAATAATTTTGCATTTTAAAAGTGAATGAGTTGACTAAAATGAAAACATTTATGCTTGTCAAACTTCAAATTGTAATTTCCTTTTTAACCCTGGGTTAATTTAATCTTCAGTTATATTGTTCCATATTTTACACTGTTCATACTTTCCCATGGTAATCCTTTTAGTACTGCAATACTGGAGGTTTTCATAAAAGTCAAGCTAAACATCTTTCAAAATGTATGAAGTATTACTCAGCCTAGGGTTCAAATTTGCCGTAATCCAGGGTTAAGATTAGTGTGAAAAGTCACGTGTATTTTATTAGATCTTTAGAAAAGCATAATTTTAAATGCTATGATTTCACCTCTGCCTTCTCAATACAATGATTTAAAGTCATTATACATTAGTAAGCCTTGAGCTAACATTTTGAAAACTGCTCATTCAGACACTCTCAGAAAAAAAGGTACAGTGCTGGCACTGGGGCGGTACCCTAAGGTACAAAAGTGAAAAGGTACATCTTTGTACCTTACTCACCCTTAAATGGTACATATCAGTATTTTAACAGTGTGTATACCCTGAAGTACAAAAACTAATATGTACCTTTAAGGTATATACCATTGACAGCAATGCAATGCAACATATATATATACATATATATACACACACTCTACAATTTACTATATGTTATGATAGAAGGGAGAAGGAGTAATATGACAGCATGTGGTGACGTGTTGTCTCCCCCTGCAGGTGAGCGAGGTGGAAGTGAACGGGCAGATCGAGGCCGTGTGTGAGAGTGTGTTCAGTGAGATGGAGTCTCAGGCCGTGGATGCTCTGGATCTCCCGGGATCAGGATGCTTCCGTATGAGGAGCCACAGTTACGTGCGGGCCATTGAAAAGGGCTGCTCGCAGGAAGAAGAGGAGGAGAGAGCGTCACGGCAGGTCATCACACCACCTCGAACTACAACTACTGTTAGAACCATCCAGAGCAGTACAGGTACAAGCACATTAAAACCAGTATTATTACTGTTAAGTTTTATTAGTGGTTATAAGGGTCAATGACATGCCACAAATGTATTTTTGTCTGGATGTTAAGTTTTTATAAATGCAGTACAATTCATACATACTCTAACTTGAATGAACCTCTTCTATGATGGACGTTTTCAATTTCTGTATTAAAATGTATTTTTATATTATTTGTCGGCATAAAGTAAAAAACTACCTGATTTTGTAACAAAGAAAATCTCTTTTAATTTTTTTTTGCATTTTTTTTGCAAAGTTTTGCATAATATTTTATTTTTAAAATATTAGTAATATTTGAAAAGCTTCTGTTTCTCAAACCTTTTTTTTTCCTTTCCCAAAAATCAATGACTGTATGGAAAATATAGTATATTATTTTTGGTAACACTTTAGATTACAGCCCAGAAAGTACTGCGTAAGTAAACCGAATTTACAGCGTAATTTTTTGTAATTATAGTGTAGCTATAAAGTACGTAGGCTATGTGTAGGTATAGCTATGTGTAAAGTTTGGGGAATAAAGGGGTAACAACCAGGAAATTACAAATAATTATACTGTAAGTATTTTATAACTAAGGGCTAATTATTGTAATATTGCGTGGTATGTATGGATGAGGGTAAAATGCTAAACAAGAGTTAATTATTAATTATTACTACAGGTACACATGTTTTTTTCCCCTGTTTTTTTTTTTCACTACTGTCATCTGATGCTGTTTTGGTTCCTTGCCATTTTCACCTTCAGCTTGCTCATTGGGGGCTTAAATGACTATTAATATTCACACAATGGTATCAGACTAATTGTATTGACACTATCAGATGAAAACAATCTACTTGCATTTTACTACGTATATACAGTAGCCTATAATTGATATGCTTTGATAGAAAAGTGCATCTGACTTAGTTTGGTCTTCCATGTTAAGGCAAGTAAAACTAAATTAATTAATTACTGACAAATGTACCCCCTTGTTCCACAGTTACAGGTTAACTACATCATCTGCGGGCTGTAAATTAAAGAGGTGATTGTTACCCCCTTGTTCCACATAGTTACAAGGTTAACTACATCATATGCGGGCTGTAAATTGTAGCGAATATCTAGCCCCAGGGGAAATGGTGCGGGATTTATGCATGCGTTTAATCGTGTTACGATCAAATATGCATAAATTGGCACAGAGGGGAATTTGGATATTAACAGTTGATTATAACGGATT
Source organism: Paracanthobrama guichenoti (assembly GCA_018749465.1). Classification (NCBI taxonomy): domain Eukaryota; kingdom Metazoa; phylum Chordata; class Actinopteri; order Cypriniformes; family Gobionidae; genus Paracanthobrama; species Paracanthobrama guichenoti. Next base: position 16,887,927 of record CM031966.1, on the reverse strand, counting down.
ATAACAATTATTAATATCTAGGGCTTGATTCAACTTTTAGAAATTTCTTTGATTCTGGAATTGCGTTCAAAGGACGGATAATTGTCCACCAAATATCTCCCTTTTAATAACTCTTAAACACCACCTCTCTGGCCAAGAGAAGTATCTTTCTTTTAATTTGTAACAGGGTCGGTTCACCGTAAAAGGGACCTGTGTATGAGCAATTCAAGCGCAATCACGTGTGAATATAAATATATAATATATATATATATTTTAATAAATCAACAAACAAACATACACAAATTAACTGAAGGAAGGAAAGAGAGAGAGAGAGAGATAGAGAGAGAGAAGGCAACGGTGATACTATCGATACAACCTATTGAGCACAAGCAAGAAATCAGTCCAACTTATTGGTATAAGCTTAAAACTTTATAACGACAGCTTAAGGGATACTTGCATATGTTTCCTTGGTCGCGAGTTCATGCGTTTAGGGGAATTCCGCGATCCGGTCCGTGTTTGAATCTTGCAGGGTGGGTCCTTGGAGTCCGCGGGAAATTCAACTTTGGTTCCTTTGTGTGATGAGATCCGTTGGAAGATGGCGAAGAGGAAGGAGAAAAACCAAAAGAGGTGGCAACAGGAAGCAAAAAGAAGAGGCAGGAGAAGCGTTTGTGGCCCGTCTTAAAGGGCCGTGACGGGGCACGCCTCTTTTGTCGGAACAGCCAATCAGAGCGAAGGAACTCAGAAGCGGGAAATCTCCCTTTGTCTTGGGTCTCGCTTCATTAACATGTTTATGGCTCTCTCTTAGATAAGCAGACTTGGGGGTTTTGGTATGCAGACTTTGGGGTTTTGGCATAAAAGAAAGAGTTTGATACATCATAGTACCACACCACACACCTAGCCAGCCTACAAATTGCGAGACAAAGATTTCGAGACCAAGCATGGGGAGTTTAACTTAAGAGTTAAAGGAACGGCGAGGATTGACGTCATTCTTCCTTACGCATTCACTGGCTATAAGTTTCTAACCTATCAAACACATCTAAAATGGTTATAACAAAAAGCATGCATACATACAGGGACCACAACAAATGAAAAATAACTAAGTTAAAAGTCATATAATCTCTTCGGATGTCCTTTGGTATGTGTGAAGGTGGGGGCTGTTATTTATAATAGTCTCTGTCCTGGTGGAGGCTGGTTTGTGTTCTTTTAGGGCCGTTAACCTGTCAGTCTGTAGACTTCACGGCGCCGGTCTTGCTTGAGTCATTATAAATAAAGTACTGGTCCGTTGATCATTTATGAGCACCGTCCATACGCTACAAAATTAAAGAGGTGCGTGTTACCCCCTTGTTCCACATAGTTACAAGGTTAACCACATCATCTGCGGGCTGTAAATTAAAGTGGTGCTTGTTACCCCCTTGTTCCACATAGTTACAAGGTAACACTTTAGGGGAAACTCAAAATACTATTAAAAGCACATATTTAAAAACAACAATGTAACTTACTGTAGCTATGAGGAGGGGCA
>CM031966.1:16848929-16881429 GCA_018749465.1 Paracanthobrama guichenoti | reverse complement strand
AATCTTCCCACTTTCCCTTCCTTCCAATTTTATCTTCCATCCATCCTTCACTCTCTGTCACTTCAACAGTATGAATAGAGAGCCAAGGTCTCTTCCCTCTTTCTCTCTGGTGCGGCATGTTGTTTAATTACAGCGAATAGAGCGTCTCATTCTTTCTCCTCGTCACACTGTCATCAGGGTCGTAGTCAGCTAATTAAAAGCATTTTCAGACAAGTGGGACGAAGGAAAGCCAGAGAAAAAGTGAAAGAGCTGTTGAGACAAATTAGAATGAGAGAGAGGAAACAGACAGGAACATAATAGATGGAGATGTGATTTTGGGATTTGCGGAATGACTTTTGTGTAAAAAAAAAAAAAAGCTCCATTATCAACCGTGTCCCATGTGTGTGCTTTTTTAAACTCTTATTCACCAAGCTTTAATCTCTGGTTAAAAAAAAAAAATGTCAATCAGGATTAGGTAAGACATCATTGCGTTTGCAGGCCATTATTCACTTAAACAAGATTGTTAATCAATTAAATAAAAATTCCAAACATGCAGTGGACTTTTAAACTGAGGCAGCAAAGTCTGCTCTCTTGGTTTAGGTATTTGCATTTTATGTCATGCTGTTTCTGGGTTATAGTCATATAAACATACAGTTGGAACTATTAGCAACCAACCAATTAGGTCACGCTTTACTTTAAGGTGACATAGTTACACAATACTACATGTACTTACAAGTAACTAACCCTAAACCTAACTGTAACTCTATAGTAAGTACATGTAGTTAATTAATATTACTCAGTACTTCTTTGAGAAAGAACAATGTAACTATGTCACCTTAAAATAAAGTGTAACCACCAATAATATTTTCAATGTTTATATTAACACACTACACTCACCAAAAGGATTATTAGGAACACCTGTTTAATTTCTCATTAATGCAATTATCTAATCAACCAATCACATGGCAGTTGCTTCAATGCATTTAGGGGTGTGGTCCTGGTCAAGACAATCTCCTGAACTCCAAACTGAATGTCAGAATGGGAAAGAAAGGTGATTTAAGCAATTTTGAGCGTGGCATGGTTGTTGGTGCCAGACGGGCCGGTCTGAGTATTTCACAATCTGCTCAGTTACTGGGATTTTCACGCACAACCATTTCTAGGGTTTACAAAGAATGGTGTGAAAAGGGAAAAACATCCAGTATGCGGCAGTCCTGTGGGCGAAAATGCCTTGTTGATGCTAGAGGTCAGAGGAGAATGGGCCGACTGATTCAAGCTGATAGAAGAGCAACTTTGACAGAAATAACCACTCGTTACAACCGAGGTATGCAGCAAAGCATTTGTGAAGCCACAACACGCACAACCTTGAGGCAGATGGGCTACAACAGCAGAAGACCCCACCGGGTACCACTCATCTCCACTACAAATAGGAAAAAGAGGCTACAATTTGCACAAGCTCACCAAAATTGGACAGTTGAAGACTGGAAAAATGTTGCCTGGTCTGATGAGTCTCGATTTCTGTTGAGACATTCAGATGGTAGAGTCAGAATTTGGCATAAACAGAATGAGAACATGGATCCATCATGACTTGTTACCACTGTGCAGGCTGGTGGTGGTGGTGTAATGGTGTGGGGGATGTTTTCTTGGCACACTTTAGGCCCCTTAGTGCCAGTTGGGCATTGTTTAAATGCTACGGTCTACCTGAGCATTGTTTCTGACCATGTCCATCCCTTTATGACCACCATGTACCCATTCTCTGATGGCTACTTCCAGCAGGATAATGCATCATGTCACAAAGCTTGAATCATTTCAAATTGGTTTCTTGAACATGACAATGAGTTCACTGTACTAAAATGGCCCCCACAGTCACCAGATCTTAACCCAATAGAGCATCTTTGGGATGTGGTGGAACGGGAGCTTCGTGCCCTGGATGTGCATCCCACAAATCTCCATCAACTGCAAGATGCTATCCTATCAATATAGGCCAACATTTCTAAAGAATGCTTTCAGCACCTTGTTGAATCAATGCCACGTAGAATTAAGGCAGTTCTGAAGGCGAAAGGGGGTCAAACACAGTATTAGTATGGTGTTCCTAATAATCCTTTAGGTGAGTGTATATACAACCATTCAGAAGTTTGTGGGCGGAATATTTGGTTACACTTTATTTTAAGGTGACATAGTTACGTTGGCCTTACTCAAATAAGTACTGAGTAATATTAACTAACTACGTGTACTTACTATAGAGTTACAGTTAAGGTTAGGGTTTGGTTTAGGGTTAGTGGACCCATATATTATGTGGCCTTAACTACTATGTACTAACATTACAGTAAAAACAGTAATATTGTGAAATATTATTACAATTTAAAAATACATTTCTGTATAAATATATTTTAAAATGTAATTTATTCCTGTGATGGCAAAGCTGAATTTTCAGCACCATTACTCCAGTCTTCAATGTCACATGATCCTTCAGAAATGATTGTGGAAACTGCTTAATAGTTTTGTTGAAACCATTTACCATTTATTGATACATTTGTTGAATTGATTTAAATATAATTTTTTGTAACAATGTAAGTCTTTACTGTTACTTTTGATACACGTAAGCCGCTTTTCCTCCCAAATTATCTGGAACAATGTAGTCCAGGGATGTTTTCCCCCCAGACCTGTTGCTGTCTGCATTTCCATTGCAGTCTAAAGTACCGTGAAGATTAGTCCGGTGATGTAGGACTGCACGCCACTTTCCAGTTCCCGCTGGATTTCATCCTCCGCATATAATCTTAATAAAGCCTGAACCTCGTCGTTGGTCGATCTGTCGTATTTTTTAAACTCCATTGTTGATTCGAATAGCAAACAACTCTTACTGCACGCACAGCAACAGATTTTTAAAAATCTCGCGAGCACTTATGCCAAGTTCACACTGCCCAATTTTAGCTCTGATTTTGACTCGCCGAAATCACGACAAATGCCCGAAATCATAGGCAAATTGGTGCTCGTTCACAATCACGCGGTGTGAATTACCAAAGGCACGATCTAAAAGAATCGCAGACGAGTCGCCGATGCCCGTGAGATATTTGGCATGCTAAATATCTGGACCGGTTGGCGATTCAAAATCCTGCTGTGTGAAATGTGTTCTGATGACCTACAGCCATTGAGAGAGCAAGATACAGGGCGGCGGGAAGTTCGGGGAGGGGTTATAAACCAGAATGTCGGTATTTTAATAGATATATTTACAATTATATCAAACAGAAACAAAGCACAGACATTTGCTTGACCAGCCGCAACAGCAGCACATTGCAAAATGATTTATCTCCAACTCTTTGCAGAACACTATCCTTGATCTCTGCGTCTCCCCAATCATTTCCTCCATAATCTTTTTTTCTTTTTCTCCTTTTCGCTGCAAATCAGAGCACAGACAATTTGGATTGCAAGCTTTCTGCAGTCTATGGCTGAATCTGAAATCGCCCCCTAAACCCTCATTCACTATTCCCTAATTTAGTCCACTGATACAGTTCGGACAGCCACTGTGTGTACATCGACTGTACACTCGTTGTTGCGGTGCAATGTGGGATTGAATGAATGCACTCGAACATGTTCACTATGGTTTCGGACACCACTTGTGCCCTATTTGAGGGTATAGGGGGCGATTTCAGATTCAGCCTATGTTTTTTAATAACAATTCCACTCTGGCGTGAGAACTCCGGTCTAGTGATCTCGCGTTGTTTGCTTGTCACTTTTCGCGTGTGTTTGGTTGTGAAGCGTAGTTTGCGGATGGGACAGAATTGTTGGCGATTCTTCCTCTTGTACAGTCGTGCAGTGTGAAACCCTCTGTCACCGATCCATCGTGCAGCGTGAACACAGCAGGGACTGAATGCTACCCCAGATAGTCATGCAGTGTGAAAAGAGCAGTGATCCGACGAGTTTGAAAATCTCGGCATCAGAGGGGGAAATTTTTACCCTGAACTTCATTTAGACCCTGGTCCCTGCGGTCGAAACACACAGAGTACCACCCCAAAGTCCCTAGTTCCTGGGGAAAGTTCCGGTAGAAATGTGGCTTTAATGTATCCTTGCTGAATGGCTTTAATGTATATATATATATATATATATATATATATATATATATATATATATATATATATATATATATATATATATATATATATATATATATATATATATATATATATATATATATATATATATATATATATATATATATATATATATATATATATATATATATATATATATATATATATATATATATTTAATGGTATATAATAAAACCAAGTCTTGTTAAAGTTTTTGCATTTTTATTTATTCTTTTTTTAATTTATTTTATAATTACATATATGATACACAATTCTTTGTTTCTTTCAGGGGTGCCGTTTACGTATGGCAGAGTGTGGCAGTTGCCATACCCTGGCATTCAGACAAGCAGGGGATATAAACAGCTCATGATGCCGCTCGTTAGTTAAAACAAGCAAATTTAAACAGCCTGAGCCTAACGCCGTGTCCAACCAGGCGCGATGTCCAATGTGACAAGGTTTTCAGCAGCAAACCAAACTCGACTCGAGATCAATCAATCAAAAATCACAGCCAATCAGAAGAGCGTGTGGGTGGGCTCTCTACAAGCGCACTGACTGCATTCGCAACAAAATTAATAAGTACAATATCGAATTCCTAAATCTTACGCCATTTTAGCATGATTAAAAATACATACTGCTTGACTTTATCATAGAATACACTTTTGCTCACCTTGAGTTGACGGTTTGAACATAGTTGTTTCGTTTAATTTTTTTCAAGATCTGAAGGAATTATCCATTGTTGCTTTCAGTAAGGCTATGTCTATAAAAGGTCACAAAAATGATATTCAAACTCACTTTAAATTCTTTTTACATTAAATAAAGCACATAATCTGCACTCGTCATACTTTGTATGTTGTTCCAGCCACAACGCCACCGAGTGTTTATAAAACAGAATCTTCGTGAATCGCCGTTGCGGCTGGTTAGTACAAAAAAACTCTGATTAACATGGAGAAGATCATTTCTCACATGGTTGGGACACAGTGAATTATAGGGATGTTTCAGCATTTGCGTTGATTTTGTATTGTTGTTAAGTCTGTTTTTAAGTTCTTTTAGTGGATTTTTGTCCACATTTTGTTATTTGGGAATGTCGTTGTTGTATGGCCAAAAGGACTCATGCCATACCCTAAGTTTTTGTGAAACGCCACCACTGGTTTCTTTTATTTGTCACTAAAAGTTATATATTAATTATGAATAATTTTCTAAGTTCATTAGTCAATAAAGACTTTTGAGTTGTTAAAACAACGACGTACTAAAAATGAAAAAGTTTGCATTTTTTTGCGGACAGACGACAACGTTGTCCAAACAATCACGTGGATCCGTGAAAACGATTAAAAACGGTGTATCATCAGGCAAGTAATTTGGTGAAAACTAAGAAAAATATACGCCTGTAGACTGAACACATAATGCGCATGTGCAGTGCATGTTTGTTTTCACAAATTCTCATTTTTGTAGTTTACGTTGAGACAATAACAGTATCGTTTTCAACAATCTTGCACTTTGAATTCCCTTTTTCAAATGTTTGTATTTTCAGGCCCTCAAAGCGGTTGTTGTGTAAATGACTGGCCAAAACTGTCCATAAAAAGTTTTAAAAATGCTCCCTTAGTCCACTATTTTGCACCTGTTTGACCCATTCAGTTTTATTTCCAAACTGGATGTGAGCATGATTGGTGGCCATTATCCATTGACAGCATATCCATAGCCAATCTTAGTGCAAGGAGGTGCCATGTGCGGAACGCATTGGCATGGAGTGAACCAATTGTGGGAATGTTTGATTGATTTAATCTAACCAAAACAAACCTGTGTCGAAGAGTTTAGCTGGGCAGTGAGATTTAAAATGAGAGAAAAAAAGAAAATTCGGCTCCTGAGTGAAGAGTGGAGAAAGAATTCATTCATTTTCAACGAGAGTTGGCGATTTGAGGCAGCATGACACCATTGGTGACGAAACCCTATAAGCAACTTCTATGCCACTTTTGGGTTTAAAACATTATGCAAATGATTTGTGACTCCCAGTAAAAGTGCAAACAGTGGTGCTCACATGATCCACCCCAACGCACAGTGCAGTTGCACTGGAATGCTGACAGTAACAAAAAGTACAGTAGCTCACCGACCTCCAGCAATTAAATCACTGTCAATGTGAATGGCCTTCGTGAGGAGTCATTGCAGAGCACATGACCTGAAGGTGTAGAAACAAACAACCAAAATGCTTTATATAGATGTACTCTAAATGAAACACAAGCACAACCAATGTTTTACCTCAGGCTCTGTGACTACACAAAAACACACATTATTGACTTGCTGTCGCAGAAGAAATCGATCATAGGGAACTAAAAGGACAAAAAAACTTGAGTGTTCACTGAAAGCATAAATCTCTAATATATTAGTGTATTCCGTGTATATGTGCATGTTATAGTTTACTTGTTGATTTCACTTTGGTGTGTGTGTACTCTTTGGTGGTGTGATTTATACTCACAAAAATTTCTATAAACAAGAAGTCAATATTGAATAATGCATGTTTCTGACATGCATGTTTGCATGACAATGCATGTTTCTTCTATTTATTTCTTCAGTAAATGAAAATATTCCATTTCACCAGTGAGAGAAACCCTGTATGTTGTGAAAAAACAAAAACACACACGTTTTGGTCCGGAACTAGGGCTGGGCACTGTATCGATATAATATAAATAAATATTGATATTGATAATACATTTTTGAGTAATTTTTTATATTTAGCCTACGTCTAGATGATCAGTTCAGGCTACGTTCACACTGCAAGCCTTAGTGCTCAATTCCGATTTACCATATTGTTCCGAATATAAGACAACTACACCTGAAAAAACGGGTTCGTCTTACACCGATTAGGCATAACATTATGACCACTGACAGGTGACACTGATTATCTCTTCATCACGGCACCTGTTAGTGGGTGGGGTATATTAGGCAGCAAGTGAACATTTTGTGCTCAAAGGTAGAATGCGATGTGTTAGAAGCAGGAAAAATGGGCAAGTGTAAGGATTTGAGCAAGTTTGACAAGGGCCAAATTGAGATGGCTAGACGACTGGGTCAGAGCATCTCCAAAACTGCAGCTCTTGTGAGGTGTTCCCGGTCTGCAGTGGTCAGTATCCATCAAAAGTGCTCCAAGGAAGGAACAGTGATGAACCGGCGACAGGGTCATGGGCGGCCAAGGCTCGTTGATGCACGTGGGGAGCGAAGGCTGGCCCGTGTGGTCCGATCAAACAGATGAGCTACTGTAGCTCAAATTAATGCTGGTTCTGATAGAAAGGTGTCAGAATACACAGTGTGTCACAGTTTGTTGCGTATGAGGCAACAAATTATTTATTTTTTTTGTCTGAGAAATTCCTTTCTGATATTGCTCCACTATTTTTGGCCGCAGCATTGGGGGAATTGGTGATCCTCTGCCCATCTTGACTTCTGAGAGACACTGCCACTCTGAGAGGCTCTTTTTATACCCAATCATGTTGCCAATTGACCTAATAAGTTGCAAATTGGTCCTCCAGCTGTTCCTTATATGTACATTTAACTTTTCCGGTCTCTTATTGCTACCTGTCCCAACTTTTTTGGAATGTGTAGCTCTCATGAAATCCAAAATGAGCCAATATTTGGCACGACATTTCAAAATGTCTCACTTTCAACATTTGATATGTTATCTATATTTTATTGTGAATAAAATATAAGTTTATGAGATTTGTAAATTATTGCATTCCTTTTTATTCACAATTTGTACAGTGTCCCAACCTTTTTTGGAATCGGGTTTGTATAATTCACACAGCAAAATTAATTGAGCAGTATCAGAAAATATTTTTTTTTACTCAACAAATAGGATTTAAGGATGGGAACTACAGTAACTGTTGTAAAAAATGTAAATGGTAATCAGCAAGTGAATCAGACAGAGTTTTACAGCTGTCCCATATTCCAAGTTACAGCCATAGACACACTCACAGATGTGCGTATCACATTTGTCCTTTTAGCAGCTTTGATCTAAATGTCATTTCCACGGCATTAAAGGATTAGAACTCCCCGTCTGTCTGAGAGTTTCTCTTTTTGTGTGCATCATCTGCTTTTCTGTCCATTTCTCTCCTCTGTCTGCTTCTTTCTCCAGGGTAATGGGATATAATGCTTTCATGCCTCTAGCTTACAAGGAAACTCCAGCCTCAGATGAGCACTAGTGAGTGCTCTAAGGTCTAGAGAGATGATAGATGCCACCATTCTTGAGCTGATTCATCACTGACATTAAACAGAGACAGGACATCTCGTATGCTCACTAAGGCGGAATTTATTATTTGCTATTTAGGGACATATTGAAATGGCTGTAATTATTGAATTTGTCACACTGACACTTACTGTCTTGTTGAACTTATTTGTGTGTGTGTGTGTGTGTGTGTGTGTGTGTGTGTGTGTGTGTGTGTGTGTGTGTGTGTGTGTGTGTGTGTCCTGGTGAACCTTACATATAGGGACAAAATGTCCCCACAACATTTTTTTTATGGCCGCCATGAGGAAAAGTGTGTTTTGAAAGTTTTCTGTGATGGGTTTTAGAGGCAGGGTTAGTATAAGGGGATAGAATATACAGTTTGTACAGTATAAAAAAACATTATGTCTATGGAAAGTCCCCACAAAGATAGTAAACCAGACATTTTCTATTTTTAAAAAGTCCACCAAATGAAGTGAAACCTCAAATAACAGCTTGTGAGGACATTTGAAGTGGTCCTCACTACTGGAAGGCCTAAAATCTGACAAATCATGTTTATCTCTAAATCAGTCACGATTACCTTTAAATCAAATAGTGTTGCCATTATGTTAGTAGTAAAAGTGATGCGTCTGAGAGGTTTCTGTAAAATATCTTCTGTAATGAGGTTGTCGTTTCAAGAAGCATGGAATTACTGCGGGAACAAGGTTATACAGAATTGCATTGTATTAAAGCCTGCAGAAACAAAGAGTGGGGCTCCTGTGGAAGTCAGTGGAGATGAGGAGGAGAATGAGGGAGATGAACCAGATGGGAGTTGTGTTACAGGGTTGTTGTTGTTGTTGTTGTTGTTTTTTTCAACCACATGAGGGCAAGCTTGAGCACACACTCTGATATTTAATTCTGCATAAAAATATTTAAGATGCTTAGAATGTGTTTTAGAGCAGAAGCACATACACATGATTACCGCACACGCTGTGTGAGGGCGACTTTCTGAAGGAGTCAAGTTTATGTGTATATTGGCCCTAATAAATATAATCGGGTTTAGATAAAGAATTACAGAATACAGGTTGTGATCATCTTAAGTGATATGGTGTTATTTTTTTAAACTGTACACCCTGTACACCAAATCTCCCTATGGGATAGAACATTTAGATGTTTTTATTTGGGGTGAATGCAGGTAAAGTGGGCCGTTTAAGTTTGATTGTACTATGCTCAGTGGGTTTACACTTTCAGAACATGACAATGATCTTTAATTAAAGAGACACTATTTCTTTAAATGATAAAATAGTTTTTGTTGATGCAATATGACATTGGTGAGTGTGGCCACACCTCAAAGGAAGACACTCTGACAAGATTTTATTTTCTAAATTATAAGGCTCACTAAATGTAAACAAATATTATTGTGGCAGTTCCTGTGTTGTTTGGTATTATAGTTAACAGGGAATAAAATGCAAAGAAATGTGTTCGTTTTCTTGTAAGACACTTAAATCTTGCCGGCCCACTTTAGCTGAATGCGTTAGATAAAGTGGGCCAGTGGGATTCAGGTAAAGTGGGCAACATTTAACTTTCAGTAATTATATTCAAATTAACATATTCAAATTGACATGTCTAATCTACTTTTTGAAAACAGAAGTGAGTGTGCCATTAGGAAATTCAAGTCAGAGATGGAAGAAAGGAAAAAAGAGCAGAAAATAAGATGAGACAATGTTCTTCTAATTTCTGTTAGCCTGTCTGTTGTTGCACGTGTGCATGTATACATGTGTTTGTATTATGTTGTAGAGTTAATTTTCATCCATATTCTGATTTCTGAGTATTCTGATTTTATCAAATTTTATGTCAACACAACTACTCCTACCCTGTAACCCATGACTGGTTTCCCACTGAAGCTAAGCAGGGCTGAGCCTGGTCAGTACCTAGAGATGGGAGACCTCCTGGGAAAACTAATTATCTGCTGGAAGAGGTGTTAGTGAGGCCAGCAGGGGGTGCTCACCCTGTGGTCTGTGTGGGTCCTAACGCCCCAGTATAATGATGGGGACACTATACTGTCAAAGAGCACCATCCTTCGGATGAGACATTAAACTGAGGTTCTGACTCTCTGTGGTCATTAAAAATCCCAGGATGTCCTTCGGAAAAATAGTAGAGTTGTAACCCCGGCATCCTGACCAAATTTGGCCTCTGTCCATCATGGCCTCCTAATCATTCCCATATTCTGATTGGCTTCATCACCACCAATCGCCCACCAACCACCAGTCTCCTCTCCACCAATCAGGTGGTGTGTGTGGTGGGCGTTCTGGCGCAATATGGCTGCCGTCGCATCATCCAGGTGGATGCTGCACATTGGTAGCGATTGAGGAGATTCCCTCCTTCTATATGTAAAGCGCTTTGAGTGCCTAGAAAAGCGCTATATAAATGTAACAAATTATTTAATTATTATTAATAATTATTATTATATGCTTGTAGGTTTGTTAAATATGTTGTTGAATATGTTTGTTTGATAATATGTGTTAATAGATAATGTGTTTTCAATTCATATACAGGATAATTTTTGATAAATTAGGGGTGGCCCACTTTACCTGAAAAGAAATGTGTCGGGAGAGCATGATCTCAAAATGTTTATGGGTTTATACCTTGCAAATAACACACATTATGTCAAATAAAATTATGGAAATAAAATGGGAAATATTATAGCTGGACCTTAAAGTTAACAAAAGTAATAAATAAAAGAAATAAATCTAGGTATCTAAATTGCTAACAAAAAGTGGCCCACTTTACCTGCATTCACCCTATGAATTTTACTCATTCTTTAATAAGTGTGTGCAGCTTTAATGGCTTCATATTAATCAAAGAGACTGTATATAATATTTTTTTAAATATTTATCACAGTACAGAGTGACAAAATTCACAAGGGCAAACAAAGATGTGATTAAAATTGTTAAAATCTTATAAGAAAGTGTGACCACAAGACTAACGGAGCAGACCAACCAGACCTAAAATACACACTTTCCTTTATATAATGTAAAAAAAGGAAAAAGAAAGAAACTGCCACCACTGCCATAAAAATGGCATTTTCTGATTGAAAATACATTATCTTGAAATTAACTATTTATAAAATAAAATAAAAATAACACAATTATTTGTATTATGTTATTTTTATTAAGACATATGAGTCATGTAAAATTTGATGACAGTAGTAAACATAACGATACGGGCTACGACTTTTAAGGATTTAGTTTTATTTCCTTATGATTTAGCCTATACGGGGTTAGTCAGTTCAGTGGGGTGGGAAGTCCCGCAGGCTCAGTCATGTTTGGCCGGTACGGGAATCGGTGTATTTAACGGATGTGACGATGTGGGCCGGTGTGGGCCGGTCCCGTACCCGCCCGTAACTGAATTAGCAGCTCGATCCACCAGCACCCGAGCGAGCGCGAGCGGTAACAGTGTCATTAGCTTCCATTCAGAGCCAAGCTGGAGTTTATCAATAGATCCCGCCGATTCATTCAGGCGCTTTTGTCTCTCGTTCTCTCTCCGGTTACCGTTTACCGAAAATTACAGGGTATGTGTGACTCCTGGATCCGCCGCCTCTGTGAGTAGCCTATTCTCTCTCTCTCTCTCTCTCTCTCTCTCTCTCTCTCTCTCTCTCTCTCTCTCTCTCTCTCTCTCTCTCTCTTCGTTTGTTTGTTTGTGTTTGATAGTATTTACTGAGGTGATGCACAACTGAACTGAGGACATTTTGCTTACTCATAGTGCAATAGACTGATGCGAGGCAACATCCCGCTTATGGATCGTATAGTTACTTCAAAATTAAACATTAATAATGTCAAATCTAATTTAAATAAATTAATAATAAAAACTTAATTGTATTTCATATACAACGATAATATTAGTAATATAATGGTGACAAAATAAATACATTTTAATTATATTAATAGTATAAAATAGATAAAAATAAAAATAATATCCATAATATCTCTGTAAACCATAAGATGCTGTATGTTGCTTCTTTCAAACAAACTTCGTTGTGTATGAGAGAGAGAGAGAGAGAGAGAGAGAGAGAGAGAGAGAGAGATTCTGAACTCTGTCCAGTATCAGTCTATTTTGGTATGTCATATGTGATATTAGGGAGCAGGTGTCAGGCAGGCATCATACACACATAGCCTACATAGACAAAGAATTAATCGTTCATTGTATGAATTAATGTCTGAGAGAGGTCAGACTATTTGCATTGCTCTTTCGTGTGTGAATTTTTTTTTTTTTTTTTAAGTTGCAGTGGGGTTCCCCAAAAAAGTGTTTTTAGCAGAACCTGGCTAGAAAACTGGGTCAGAATGCAAGGGTGTATTTTTCATGTGCGAGCCCACATGGCTCAGTTATGAGTCTGAGAGATCCCATTCATTTCAAAATGTCTATCCTGTGACGGCCCCTTGCAGGTCTCTATAAATAAAAGCTGTTGCTTGTGTTTTTCCAGTTCAGCTACACAGAAGACGTGTTTAACATCTAACTGATTGTGATTGCCCAGTGTTTTTGTGGAAAAACAAAACAAATTTTTTTTTTTTGTCATGTGTTGTTATTAAAGGTCAAGATGTCTGCAGTGTAATAGAAAAAAAATGTGACTTGAGCAAAACATTTCAATTTAGCTCTTTAGACCAGGAGGATGCTGCTGTTTCCACGGCAACTAATTCATTTAAACTATTGCTCTGGAGAAAAGAGGATGGGATGATGTCATTGAATGATCTCTTGTTTTTATTTTTTACTCTAATTTTCTCTTTAGATTTTTCTCCTGTTTTTGTTTTGTTTTATTTTATCTTTTTTATTAGAGGTCGTTATTGTTTTGATGTAGACTTTGCACCATAGAATCACGCAGTAATCTTTAGAATTTTGTGTTTGAACTTTTGTTTTTGTGGTAATTCTATGGCATCACTGTTAAAGAGTAATTAACTGGTGAAGTGGATTTACTTATTGTATAGTTATTAAAAGTTATCATGAGTATTGTAATGTTTGAAGCGGATATGTCAGTAGACCGGAAAGATGTTAAAACGAGTGGTTCATTCATAAATGCGTAAGGTCTTACCTTGATGTTATGGAAATACAAACCGGAAGACAGAACACAATGAGCACAGCCATAGATATACACTATATTGGCAAAAGTTTTGGGACGCCTGCCTTCATCCCATTTTTAATCCGTAGGGTTGAATATGGAGTTGGACCCGGTCCCTTTGCAGCTATAACAGCGTCAACTCTTCTGGGAAGACTTTCCACAAGGTTTAGGAGTGTGTTTATGGGGATTTTTGATCATCCTTCTAGAAGCACATTTGTGAGGTCAGGCGCTGATGTTGGACGAGAAGGTCTGGCTCGCAGTCTCCACTCTAATTCATCCCAAAGGTGTTCTATCGGGTTGAGGTCAGGACTCTGTGCAGGCCAGTCAAGATCCTCCACACCAAACTCGCTCATCCATGTCTTTATGGACCTTGCTTTGTGCACTGGTGCGCAGTCATGTTGGAACAGGAAGGGGCCATCCCCAAACTGTTTCCACAAAGTTGGGAGCATAAAATTGTCCAAAATGTCTTGGAATGCTGAAACATTAAGAGTTCCTTTCATTGGAACTAAGGGGCCAGACTCGTCCATCGGATTGCCAGACAGAGAAGCGTGATTCATCACTCAAGAGAACACATCTCCACTGCTCTAGAGTCCGCAGCTTTACACCACTGCGTCCGACACTTTGCATTGCACTTGGTGATGTATGGCTTGGATGCAGCTGCTCGGCCATGGAAACCCATTCCATGAAGCTCTCTACGCACTGTTCTTGAGCTAATCTGAAGGCCATATGAAGTTTGGAGGTCTGTAGCTATTGACTCTGCAGAAAGTTGGCGACTTCTGTGCACTGTGCGCCTCTGCATGCTCTGACCCCACTCTGTGATTTTACGTGGCCTACCACTTCATGGCTGAGTTGCTGTTGTTCCCAATTGCTTCCACTTTGTTATAACAGTTGACCGTGGAATATTTAGTAGTGAGGAAATTTCATGAATGGATTTATTGCACAGGTGGCAACTATCACGGTACCACACTTGAATTCACTGAGCTCCTGAGAGCGATCCATTCTTTCACAAATGTTTGTAGAAGCAGTCTGCATGCCTAGGTGCTTGATTTTATACACCTGTGGCCATGGAAGTGATTGAAGTACTTGAATTCAGTGATTTGCAGGGGTGTCCCAATACTTTTGGCAATATAGTGTATGAACATATCTATGAGCACAGTGCTGAAAATGGTGAGATCACATACCAGAATAGATCTGAGTGCATCATAATGGCATTGAGCTCATTTCGATGTCGTCCTGTCTAAAAGGAGAGATTGTAACAGAGATTGTGTAATGAAACTGTGAATGGGCTGACTCAGAATGCCAAGATGAGATGACAGCAGTGATATCATAAACAGACCCTCCAGTCGATCAGTACAGACACTCACTTAGATATGATCTCAACATTATCGATTATATTCTCATCACACAGAATCTGATGACCTTCATATTGATCCAAAAAAGTAATAAGTCCTTTGTAGTAATAAAAGACAAATCAATATTTTTGAACTCAAAGCTGATTTTTTACAAAGACCAAAAGAATATAATCATCATACATTTAATATAATTGTAATACAGTTAAGTAGCCTATCTAAACCTGTTGAAAATGCATATGTTATTAAAAAGTGTTGGTTTCGAGCACTAGAGGGCGCTGTAGTACAAAGAGAGAGTGGAGAAAAGCACGTTTCAAATAACATATGCTACTACATTCTTAAAAATAAATGTTCCAAAAATAAAAATTTTACAGCAATACCATATAAGAACCATTTTAGATTTCCCCAAAGAACCACCTCTTAAAAGAACCAGTTTCTTTCTTAGTTTGAAGCTCATTTTAATAATCTGTAGAACCTTTTTCCACCATAAAGTACCTTTTGTGCAATGGAAATGTTCTATGGATGTTAAAGGCAAAATATATAAATTTTTGGATTAAAATATCCAAAAACCACTAGAACAACATTATATATTTTGTTCACTTGTGTACTTACATTATCTCAAATGTTTAAATCCAGAGAAATTAGCAATTTTAAACCAAAATTTTAACACCTATCAGTGACATCATAGGCTACTAGAGGTCTACTACCTGTCCCGAGGCCGACGGGTCCCGAAAAAGTTTCGGGTTTCGGGTCGGGTTCGGGCTAATGTTTAATGAACAGCCTCGGGTTCATTTTTGTAACTAAGAAAAACTAAATCGGCTATATACATATAGTTTGCATGCCGTGCGCTTTGCCTGAAGTTTAAAGTTTGAGTTCCAGAGAAATTTGTGACTGTTATACCTGTTCGACCGCAAAGTTACGTAATTGGTGAGTCTTTGCTTTTTCTCTTACTGCTAACTGATGGGGCCGCCGTGCCTGTGTTTGTACATGTATTTGTTTACCGTTGCAAGCAATCTTTAAATACAACATATTGCAAAAATGGTATTTGCTGTGAGAAATGGACCTCGGGTTCGGGTCGGGTTTGGGCTTAACGTGTAAATGTAATGGTCGAGTCGGGTTCAATGATCTCGGGTACGGGCCGGGTTCGGGCTTCAATTTAAAGCCCGTGCAGACCTCTACATCTTACCCGCGTTACCCTCGATTTCTGAGTTTTATTTTGTAGAAACCATGGATGCACCAAAGATGCTTTAATATAATGTGTGTTTGGATACATTAATCGGCAGAAAACTAATCATTGTTTTATTGCTCAACACATTTAGTCTGTTTTGCCATGCCTAATATCAATCTAGCTTACTGCAGTGTGCAACAAGTGCTCAGCGAAATCCAGGCGTCATCAAGCTATGCCTTTGTTTTGAATAAGCGACCTCTAGCGGCAAAAAATTACATATTGTGACTTTAAAATTTCTTCATGGAATCATGGAACCACAGAACTTTGTTTTATTTTTATAAGTGTACATGAGAATATATGTGAGAATCATTTCAGTGGACAATGCAGTTCACAATATGCAACAATGATTGTTTTAAAAATATAATAGTCTACTAAACCATTGCCACTTTCAGTGTTGTTTTAGTATTATTTAAATGCTATTAGAGTATTTATTCATATTTTGAATTAACTTTTGTTATTTGCTTTTGTCATTTTATTAGCTTAGTTTTTTAGTATTTATAATTAACTTTAATGTATTTTTTTATATATTGATTTTAGGTTTTATTAATTTTAGTACTTTCATTTCAGTTAGTTCCTGATGCTGCATTTTTATTTTTATGTTTAAAAAAAAAAAAAGAAATCTAATATTTGTATAATTTTGCATCTCAGTTTTATTTCCATTAACGAAAACGATTTTTAATAGTTTTAGGTAAAAAAAAAGCATATTGTGCATAAATGATTAATGGTGCTAGTTTTGCTTTGAGAGAGAGAGAGAGAGAGTGTGTGTGTGTGTGTGTGTGTGTGTGTGTGTGTGTGTGTGTGTGTGTGTGTGTGTGTGTGTGTGTGTGTGGCTATAGGACAGCCCATCTTTCCAGACTTCGCAAATCACTCAGTTAGACATTTCAGTTAAACAGTCTTGCTACTTTTCTTCCTCTCTCTCTCTCCCTCCCTTCCTCAGTCACCGTCTTTCTCTTTCTCTCTCCTCTCAGCCGCACAAATAATCATTTCCTTTCAGGCACTCCCCTCACTCACCATGAAAGGTGCTGTGCTGATTTATACTTAAACATCATGTCTCAAAGCTCTAAGATTTATATGATTTCCTCTTCCTCCCCAGAGTTATCAGCCTGTGTAAGTATGTATGTGTATGAGAGAAAGAGACATGAAAGAGAGTGTCAATGAGAGAGCGACAGAATGAGCACACTGTCTGAAATGTTCTACTAGTGTGGGCATGCAGAAAAATACATAAACACACATAATCTTCAACCTTTCATGTGAATCCCTCCTCTAAATCTATGACCTGAAGCTTACCTTTTAATAGACATTACAGAGGAGATGATCTAATGCATTTCTGCCTCAGTTTTACACACACACACACCATCTTCAAACTTACTGAAATGTACATTGGAGTTCCGAATATGCAAGAGTATTATTTCATCTTATTTGTTAAAAATATCGTGGCTTATTTCCATATTTTTTAATGATATTTCTATGATAAATTTCAAAAGTATATATATCAACATGGATGCATTAAGTTATATTAAACATGGATATATATTAAACATGGATGCATTAAGTTGATCAAAAATCAGTAAAGGCATTTACAGTATAATAATAATAATAATATCTTATTGTTTCCACCAAAATATTACTGTTTTCAAAATTGGTAGTAATAATAAAAAAATGTTTCTTGAGCACCAGATCAGCATATTAGAATGATTTCTGAAGGGATTTTACATTTCACTGCCGGTTGTATATTCTGTATATAACTGTGTATGTGACAAATAAAACTCTTGAATCTTGAATCTCTTGAGGATCCTGTAACACTGAAGATGTGCAGTTCAACACTTGTATTTTCATCCTGTAGGTGGCGATAGGTACACAATGAAACGTTCTGACACATGCTGGAGCCTTAAAGGGATAGTGCACCCAAAAATGAAAATTCTGTCATCATTTACTCACCCTCAAGGAACACAAAAGAAGATATTTTGAAGAATGTCGGTAACCAAACAGTTGATGGTCCCCATTGACTACTATAGGATAGGGGGGAAATACAATGGAAGTCAATGGAGCCCATCAACTGTTTAATTACCCACATTCTTCAAAATATCTTCAAATATCTCTGTAGGACAGAAATTCCTACAGGTTTTGAACAACTTGAGGGTGAGTAAATGATGACAGAATTTTCATTTTTGGGTGAACTGTCCCTTTAAGTCTGTTCACTTGCAAAATCTAAAGGAATGTGGTCTGTCACTGTTACAGTGTCAATCTGTTCATTACCTAATTTAACATGCGTTTTAGTGTTACAAAAACACACTGACTATTAGAAATGTTTGTTTCAGTAACTAGTGGTAGGCCTGAGTCTGTTTTTTAGAGAGTGATTCTGAGTTCTCTTGACTGTTTGATGACCGTGCACTTTACGTAATTACAACTTAACGGCCTCTCTTTGAGAATCGCTATGCTTTGATTCAGGCCACACAAAAAGGAAGTGCGGTCGTTGACATGATCCTGCCATAGGAAACTCCTCTCCTCTCCTCTCCTCTCCTCTCCTCTCCTCTCCTCTCCTCTCCTCTCCTCTCCTCTCCTCTCCTCTCCTCTCCTCTCTCTCCTCCTCCTCCTCCTCCTACTCTACTCTACTCTACTCTACTCTACTCTCCTCTCCTGTGTGTGTGTGTGTGTGTGTGTGTGTGTGTGTGTGTGTGTGTGTGTGAGAGAGAATATGTTGGATGGTTTAGGTTTTCACTGCGAGGGTGGGGCAAACCTTAATTACAGACCGTCTCTACTCTTTCAGAAAGGGTCCTCTGTGTCTATGCATGTGTGTTTTTTGCCCCTAAATGTTTTGGGAGGGTCCTTTAATGGCATATATCACTTTGGCACTGAAGTCTCAAAACATGCATTTATAAAAAGCCAAAAATTACAACATGCCATTTGGATTGACTCTATATGAGTTTATGGGAAGAGGTGTGTGTGTGTGTGTGTGTGAGGTTCTACTTTAGTAGTTTAGGAAGTCTTTGTAACACAATGCATTGCATTCCTGCACTCCTGCTGGGCTCCTCGTTTGTTTCTTGCATTCTTGCCTACTCACCCCCAACCCCCAGTGTGTGTGTGTGTGTGTGTGTGTGTGAGTGTCGGGGGTCTCTTAAGTCTCCTAAAGACCACTTCAAACTCGGAATAACCCAAAACCAGCCCTAACACACTCTCCACAAAAACTACACACACATTTCTCCGCCACACACAAGCGGGTTCTTTCCCCAACCCCCTCTCACAGGATACCAGGGGTCAGAGGTCAAACCTGGAGACACAAAGCATAAAGAGAACAAACTGCAGAGGGAGAGGGGGGAAATAGAGAAGGAAAGAGAGATAGGTGAGTTACGGGTAATTATAAGGGTGGTTAGTCACCTGGAAAGTTGGTTAGATTCAAATCAGTACTGCTGCTCAGACGACAGTACATGTATTTTGATTCATTCATGGCTCATCTTATGAGTTGTGTGTTGGGTGTGCTGCATATATAAGTCGGGGTGTGAACTTTTGACCACATTCCTTTGTATTTAGATGTAAATGCATGAGTGTCAGGCCTCTGACCTCTTGAGATGTGCAAGATCTCGACCTAAAGACCTTCACAATAAACACAAACACACTAAGTTCATACTTTACATAGCTACTTGTATAGCTTTTTTATCTATCTATCTATCTATCTATCTATCTATCTATCTATCTATCTATCTATCTATCTATCTATCTATCTATCTATCTATCTATCTATCTATCTATCTATCTATCTAATTAGTTAATATTTTAAGTAATTAAAGGTGCACTATGTAAACATTTTTCAGTAAAATATCCAAAAACCACTAGGCCAGTGTTATATATTTTGTTCAACTGAGTACTTATAATATCCCAAATGTTTCCAACTTTTTGTAAAACGTGAGAAAATTGCTATTTTAACCAAAACGGGATGTGTGAGGGCGTCGCCTGTCAATTTGCGTCATGTCTGTGTTACCCTCTGTTTCCGGCTTGCTCAGCTCCCACAACACTCAGTCCTGCTCTGCTTCTTACTACAGTAATGTTAATAATCGCATCCATGAACATGATTTCTGCCCGAGTCCTATCCCGATTCTTTTCCACCGGCTGTGAGGTGAAGACCACATGTCCCAAGATTCTGCGCTCAAGCTTGGCGTCATCAAACTATGCCTTTGTTTTGAATAGGCGACCTCTAGCGGACGGAAAAATTACATAGTGCACCTTTAAGTATATTCAAAATACATTTCAAATATTTCTTTAAAATATAATTATACAATTAATTAAATGCTGTCAAATCGATTCATTGTGATTAATTGTATCTAACATAAAAGTTTGTGTTTATATAATATATGTTTATATTTTGTGTATATATATATATATATATATATATATATATATATATATATATATATATATATATATATATATATATATATATATATATATATATATACATATATATATACACACACACACACGATGCACATATATTATATAAACACAGACTTTTATGATAGATGTGACTGGTTTACTTATTATAATTAGCTTTATGTATTTATTTGATTGTATATTCATATTTAGATACAGCTAGGTACATATGAGTGTGTATCTTCCTGTCAGTTGGATTTAATTCCTGGAAGAGAGCAATGCAGGATGCATCTATCCTTATTCAAATACACAAACAGTCACACTTAGTGACCCGTCACAGCAGATGTGTAATCAGACAAGTATGCAGACCGTCTGATTAGAACACAGGGAGTGTGAAGACAGAACTGAGCTTTAAAGGGAGATAATTTGTGTGTCAGGAGTGTGCGTGTTTATTAAATTATAATTCTAGACCTCTGTCAAGTTGAATGTGTTTTGCAGTTTTATTGTGTCTTTGTGTATCCTATAGTTCAGAATGGTTTTTGGTGTGTGTGTGTGTGTGTTCTCACTTTGACTTGTGTCAGGAATGCTCTGACAGGAACTAAAGCAAATGGGCCGCTAAAACTAATCTCGCCCTCTTTTACTGTGCGTGTCTCTCTCTTTCCCCTCATTCATCCCTGCCTCTCTTGTCCTCCTCCAGGGCATGTCTGTCTTTACAGACTAGAGAGAAAGATATTCGTCACTTAAGTTAAGATCTTACACCCCTGCAGATACCCACTCCCACTAACTTTGAAGAATGAAGTTTCGAAGCTCATTACCTTTTGCATTTAGAAAAAAAGTTTTATTTTATTTGTGTATTTATACATTCAGAAATGTTTTAAATATATATATTTCAAAATAATATATATTTTTAATTTATTTATTTTTATAATTTGTTTAATAATTAAATCAAATTATAACTATTTTTGCATCCAGAAAGAATATTTTTATTTTATTTTTAAACCACATATATAACCTCACACTTACCTAATTGAACTGCCATAACCTGTCCGGTCTATGATTTATTCCTGCTTTGAACTGTGATTATGACACTTAATTTGTCACCTGTCGGCTGAGCGCATGCGTGTGTTTGTTTGTAAGCGTGCATGGGTGTGTTTGTCACTGATTGACAGCTGCGGGGGAAACTGGCCATGTGTATGAACTTAGGACAAGCAAAAGTAGGTCAGGCACACTGTTAGTAAACACATCCACTCACACAATTTACAGTTAGCAGTCAGCACTGCGACAATCTACATTTTATAAACAAAAAAAGAACAAAGGTTTTGCTTTCTTTTTAGTTCAACGCTGGCTGGTCTGTTTTTATCTCTATCTTTTATTTTTTACACACACACACACACACACGCTGTTTTATAGAAAGACCGCAGATTTCATGTTCCTCCCAGTTTCCACGGCTACACTATCACAAAGGACTCCAGCTGGCTTTGGAAAAAGAGAGCAAGGGACGGAGAGAAAGACGAACGGTGACCAACCCCTTTCTAAACACACGGCAGCTGGGCCGAACTGTCATTCTGCACCCTGGCCTGCTCACACACACACACACACACACACACACACACACTGCGGCCCCTCCTCTGGCTTTATAGCGCTTTGTGTTTTTGTGATAATTCCCTTGGCATCTGCTAGAGGGAGCCCAACTAACCTGTTTGAATAAGTTTTATCGTTTTTGTCGCTTCTAACACACAAGCGCACACACACTCCCGTCGGCCTCGTCCGTGTCCAGCCGCCAGAATGCCCAGAGGTGCGTTCAATCTCCCCTCCTAATGAAGCATGAGGCCGAAAGGGGAGTTTCTCCAGGCAGGGGCCAAAAAGAAGGGATGAATGGATGATAGAGGGGGGCAGTGGAGGGGGTTGAGCAGGGGACGTCTTTGAAACAGCGTTGGCCCGGGCGGGGGGTAGTGTGTTTTTTAGGCAGGAGATTCACCATTCACACTCCTCTGTCGGCCGCTCGTTTGAAGTGCCTCACAAAGAGGAGTTTGTGGGCCGGGGGCCAAAAGGGGTTTTGTCATTCACAGAGTCCCTCTCCTCCTCCTCTTTAACCTCTCGCTCATTCTTTCACTCTTTTGAAATGAGAAATACTTTATCGGCCAAGAACGCAGCCAATTAATGTTCAACCAACAGGCTGAATTGCTACAAAACCAGCATGCATGCTTGCAGTTTAGTTTTCGCATCACTCGCTCTCAGATTTGATCTAAACTTTCAGAGAAAGTTTCCAATCCCCAGAATTAGTTGCTGCATTTGTTCGCAGTAGCGCTCGGATTGTGTTAGACCGGCGGCAGATGTTAAGACCGTTTTTTTTGTTGTTGTTGTTGAGAGAAAGTTGGACGAAAACATTTCTGGGAGTTTTTCTTTCTCCGTTCCTGCCTGCTGGAGATCAGGAATTCTCTATCACACTCCACTTCCCAACTGTTGGATAAACACGATGGCCTTGAGAGCGTGTGTGTGTGCGGTTTTGGAGGCGTGACGCTTCCATGATCCAAACATCAAAGTGTATCCGTGGAAACTGTGAGGTAGTCACTAATGCCGCTAACATGGCATGACTTGTTTTTATTCCCTGCCTTTTTTGTGTGCACGTGTAGGTGAAAATAAAGTTGTTTGGGATGTGTCCTACACATCTGGTGTTAGAGAATATATAATACTGCGGTTGCCCATGTTATAAAAACACTATTTTTGAGACGTTTTGGCCTCTAAAAAGACTTTGACAGCTCTCTGGCAACTGACTTCCTCTTCACTTTGTGGAGTCCAGACAACCCGTTGACCTTCCTGGCATGCCTTTGTGCAGATGGGGCATCTGTGTGTGTGTTCATGTTTTTCTATCCCGGTGGGGACTTCAGTCTAAATGCACACAGACTCATGGGGACTCGTGTCACCGTGGGGACCTAAATTGAGGAAACAAGCTCATAAATCATACAGAATGAGTTTTTGAAAATGTAAAAATGCAGAAAGTTTTCTGTGAAGGGTAGGTTTAGGGGTAGGGTTAGTGTAAGGGGATAGAATATAGTTTGTACAGTAAAAACCATTACGTCTATGGAGAGTCCGCACAAAGATAGTGTACCAGACGTTTCTGTCTGTGTGCTTGTGTGTGTGTGTGTGTGTGTGTGGTCCAGGTAAACCCTTTGTTATGAGGACAAAATTTCCTCACGATATCCGAAATGGCAATATCCGAAATCCTTGTCCGTGTGGGAGTATTTTTTGGTCCCCATGAGGAAAACAGCTTATAAATCAGACTAAATTATGTTTTTTGAAAAGGTAAAAATGCAGAAAGTTTTCTGGGATGGTTGGTTTAGGGTTAGGGGATATGATGTACAGTTTGTACAGTATAAAATCATTATGTATATGGAAAGTCTTCATAAAACATGAAAACACGATGTGTGTGTGTGTGTGTCTGTTAGCAGACATTGTTTTCTTGTATGTAATTACCATTCAAAAGTTTGGATTCAGTTATTTATTTATTTTTCTGAAAGAAATAGACTACCTCTATTCCTTCTAATTCAGGAATGATGCATTAAATTGATCAAAAGTGACAGTGTAACATTACAAAACATTTCTATTTCAAACAGTTCTGTGAACTTTCTGTTCATCAAAGAATCCTGAAATGTAACTATTTACACAAAAATATTAAGCAGCGTAATTGTTTTAAACATTGATAATAATCATAAATGTTTCTTGAGCACTTATTCAGCATATATTTTTTTCTGAAGGATCATGTGACACTGAAGACTGGAGCAATGATGCTGAAAATTCAGCTTTTCTATCACAAGAATTAATTGCATTTTAAAATATATTAAAATAGAAAACAGTTATTTTAAATTGTAACAGTATTTCACAATATTACTGTTTTTATTGTATTGCAGATCAAATAAATGTAGCCTTGGTGAGCATATGGGATATTTTAAAATCTTACAACCCCAAACTTTATATTTGGTATCGTGTGATAAGATTTTTAAAAAAAAACAGACCGTTTTTAGCTTGGAAACTCGCATCTGACTGTTTAATGGGCTCCAGGTGGGTGGATGTTTTGGGCTATTTGACCTGTGGTTTGCCTTTGTCACAGAAAGAGAGAGCGAGAGAGAGAGAGAGGAAAGGCTTTAGAAATAAACCGCAGGACTGGGTGGGTCAGAGAACACACACATACATGCTTGACACATGACACAGACTCATACACACAGGTGAGAACAAGCACACACAGTGCCCGGCTCGGTTGCTGTAATAGTTTAAAGAGAAAGCCTGGCCTACTTTCCGCATGCACTGTGACCCAGTTTACATAGACTCAGACACACGGAGCAGTCACAAACCTGTTCCACATCCCTTCTGTGTGTGAGAGAGCTGTTAAAAGACAGAGCATGATCTTCTTACAGTGCCATAATCTAAAACAGACATGCTTTGGCACACACACTCTCACTCAGATGTCATAAAGAAAAAGAGAGATCTTCCGATCTAATCTGTTCCCTTCATGTGTCCAGGAGTAATGTGTATGTGTGTGTGTGTCTGGGCCTGCGCTAACCTGCTCCTGCCAAAAGCAGGAAATGAGGGAGCTGTAAGAAAATGGACTGCCACTGTTTAGTCTCTGTGCGTGCGCACACACACACACACACACACACACACACACACACACACACACACACACACACACACACAGAGTGTTTAGTCTTCTCCAGCAGCTGTGCTATTCTAAGCAACACAGGCAGGAAGAACAGAGAGAGCAGAAATAGATGGATGAATGATTTTGGGACAGTAATGCCAAACTCCTTTTGTAGTTTTACTCTGCAACACTTCACAGTGCTGTACTCTAAGCATCTACCCTACCTTACACTGACATAAAATGCTTACCTAGCATTCTTATACTTTTTATGCTTTATTCTACTCAACTCTATTCTAATATGTTCTAGTTTTCTCTATTCTGTTTTATGCAACTCTATTGTATTATATTCTACTCTACTCCACTCTACTCTGTTGTACTCTGTTCAAAACTATAATTCTACTGTATTCTATTCTAACGTTATACTTTTATACGCCAGTCTATTCTACTCTACAAAACTTTGTTGTTGTACAATAGTCTCGACTCTGTTCAACTCTATTCATTCTATTATATTTTAGTTTACATTAAGCTGCTCTTCTCAACTTTTACTATGTTGTACTCTATTATATTTTACTGTACTTTATTCTATTTTACTCAACCTTGTTCTACTCTTTTCTGCTCTACACAACTTTATTCTATTTATTGTTCTCCTTGGCTCAACTCCATTGTACTCTAATGTACTTTACTAAACTTCATTCTGATTTGTTCTACTGTATTGTATTTGATTCTGCTCAACTCTACAGTTATTCTACTGTGTTCAAACTATTTTATATTCTACATTATTGAATTTGGTTCTACTTCAACAACCCTATACTATTATACGCCAGTCTATTCTACTCTACAAAACTTTATTGCACTTTATTCTGTACTCTACTCAGCCCCATTCTATTATATTTTTGTTTATGTTCTCAACTTTATTATGTTCTACTCTATTATATTTTATTGTACTCCACTGTACTTTATTATCTTTTCCTCAACCTTGTTCTACTCTTTTCTCTCTCTACACAACTTTATTCTACTCTGTTCTCCTTGGCTCAACTCCATTGTACTCTAATGTACGTTACTAAACTTTGTTATAATTTGTTCTATTCAACCTTGTTCTACTCTTTTCTGCTCTACACAACTTTATTCTATTCTGTTTTCCTCAGCTCAACTCCATTGTACTTTACTAAACTTTTTCTAATTTGTAATTCTGCTCAACTCTACAGTGTTCTGTTTTTTTATATTCTACATTATTGAATTTTGTTCTTCGTCAACTCTATACTATTATATGCCCATCTATTGTACTCTATTCGGTTTACTGTATTCAAATCTTCTCAACTTTTTTGATTCTGTTATTTTCTACTATACTTTATTCTCTTCTTCTTAATGTTGTTCTACTCTATTTGCCATATGCAACTTTATTCTAATCCCCTCAACTCCCATGAACTTGACTTTGCTATACACTCTCAGAATCCTTGGGGAACAAAACGTATAACTGTACCTTTAAAGGTACACAATTGGTCTTTAGGGTACAATTATATAATTGTTTTCCTCCACTTAGAGCAGGGGTAGCCGCTGTCCTGCAGACTTTGGCTCCAACCCTGAAAGACATCTATAGAGGCTCTTATTGAGAATTAACAGAGGTTTAGATGTTGATGTTTTATTGAAAATGTTTGGTCACCATTATGGTGATTAGTGTTTCCTTTAGTTGGGCAGTTTGACTCATAGACAATTAGCTTTTTTTGTGGTTTTTCTTACATTGTTAACAAAACACTTAATCTGTTGAAATCAAAAGACGCCATAAACAATAATGTTAATAATAAAAAAATGTTTTTTTCACTGACTAAAAATTATTAACTAATATTCACAAACAATACTTTCTTGCCACAGATCAGACATTCTGAATTTTGATTTTTAAATACATTCTAAGGGGAAAAAGTTTAGACACACACAGATATCAAGAATCATCATATGAATCTCAACAATGGTGACATACTTAATGCTGCAATGCATGCTGGGAGCCACAAGTTTTATCAGAACTTTATTCAGAACTTTCCTACCCCTGACTTAGAGGTACAAAAATGTACCCCCGCCCCAGTGATGGCCACTTGTACCTTAAAAGGTACAATTGTGTACTTTTTTTGTTTTTTTTGTTTTGTTTTTGAGAGTGTATTCTGCTAACATTGTTCTGCTATATTCTACTCATTTCTGCTGTGCTTGTATTGTATTGTATTGTTCTCTATAGTACTTCAAATTGTTGTATTTTTGTCTTCATTTGTCTTGTATTCAATTATCGTCTTTTTATATTTTGACTATTAAATAAATTTTGCCAATGAATTGTCAATTGATGAATGTGCTACGTAATTGTGCAAGCCATCACTTAGTAACCTATCACTTCCTCCTACTCCACAGTATCATCATGTATAACAACTTACAAGAAAACTCCGCCCCCGGTCCCACCCAGGTCAACACCCACCAGACCATACATCTCTATAACAGCCCAGAGCAGCACAGAATCGGCACAGGATGCCTACAATGAGCTCACCGGTGCAGGCCCTGCAAACCGGGCCTTATCAGCGGTCCAGTCGGGCCTCAGCAACTCCACAGAGAGCATCGATAGCATGAAGGCCCTGACGGCTGCCATCGAGGCAGCGAACGCTCAAGTCCACGGCCCAGCCAGCCAGCATGTGACCAACAGCACCATTACCATCACCACAGCCAGCGCCACCACTAGTGTAACACACATCTCACAGGAGGCTAAGAAAGACGCCCTCAGGAAGTGCCTGTCCATAGGAATACAGGTTGGCCACACACAATCACATCTGCGTTGCCTATTGGATTACAGATTATATAAGCAATACCGAACTAACAAAGAAAGCTCGAAACAGAGAATTAAATGTGAACCACAGCAGTGTGAGTTTACAAGAAGTAAACAACACCCTCAACTACTTATGTATGTGGAAAAATACTGTCTGTCAAAACCTTCAGAACAGTATTCTACTCTTACTATTTCTGCCATATAACAATTTGGCAAAAATAGTAAGATTAGTATGCCAGTATGCTATTTTAAATTCAGCCAGGCATTATTTACAGTACAGTATATACTGGAGTTATTTAGTATGCTCTAAGACAGTGTACACTATGCCCAAAAATGCTGTCAAGTCATTAATAATCAGCAGGGTTGTGGACTCGAGTCACATGACTTGGACTTGACTTGGACTCGAGTCCCAAATTGGATGAAACATAATCAAAGATGACTTGCGACTCGACTTAGCCTTTGACAACAATGACTTGCGACTTGACTCGGACTTGAGCCCTCTGACTCGGAAAGACTTGACCTACCTTCTAAATGGTCAGAGAATTGTAATCATCACTCTAGGATTGTCTCTGCAGCGCATGACCACACCGCTAAGATTAGCACTGCTTTCGCACTTTTGGCACTGAGCCAGAGAGGCACTCATTTAGTGAGTCAGTGAGTGGAGAGGAGAGGGCTTTGGGGCCTCGAGCCCATGCCCTTTTTGAAAAATAAATCAAAAGTGCACCTCTCAACAATCAATAATATTATGGCCAATAAAGCCGAATTTGAATTATATTATAACAACGTGTACAAAACAGTAATATAGCGCACAAAAGTCGTAAAATTCTCATTTATCTTTAATGTATCTGTCAGTCTTAAATGTCGTTGCCATGACGTGTTGCTATGGTGTGTGTGTCTTGCTTGACTGCTCACTCTAACACTGCCTCCTCTATATTTTTCTTTTTATTGTAATTATTCGGCTCATTGTAAAAGTAAAATACAGTAAGTTTGTATCTGTAATCCAATATTCATAATTGTGACCAAACTGCTTGCTTACATTAGTGGTAGGGAACCTCTAGGCTCGCGAGCCATATTAAGTGAATGTGAATGCCTGTGGCTCGATGGCAGGAAAAAACTATCTTTTAAACCTTTTTCATCATTAGTGAAAGCTATTATTTGAAGTGTAGGCTGTCAAGAAGGGGGCAAGAGAGGCAGTGTCTCCTCAAAAAATATAATAAAATAAAATAAAACAACGCAAATATATATAAAAAAAAAAGTTACATCCTGAGTTACAGCCTGAGCACATTGACAGACGCGCTATGATTGGATAGGATCCGTTATGATTGGATATGATTGGTTCACGTGATAAATCCCGCCCCTTGATTTCATGCACGTTCTCGAATCAGGCTAAATAAAAGCTTAATTAAAAAGTAAACAACTTGTGTTTATTTAACCAGTAAATTGAAGTGTAGGGACATATATTTACATTTGATATGTTTTTTTTTTTTTTTTTTACTTAAAACTCCTCTGCACACCACTGAATATAGGTGAAATGAAGAAAACTATTAATTGTTATATTGGAAGTATATGCCTATTTTTTTACTTTTGAGCGCCTGCCCCTGAGAAACTCTCTGCACGTCCCTGATCATTGTTTTCAATGGGTTTTTTTTCTTCAGGCATTTTAATACACAAGTACTAGCAAACCGTTTAAAATTTGAAAAATGTTGCATGTTTCCTCTCTCAGCTAAAAGTAAAGTAGCAGTTATTTTTTTATGCATCTGTGTTGCATGTTTTGTATGTTTTTTTTTCTTAATCTGTTTATTTGATGTTCTAGGTTCAATAGCTTAGATACACTCACAGATACATTACTCACGCACACATACAAAGTGAATAGCAGTTGTTATTTATATGAAATTATTTTGTCTGTTACCAATAAAAAAAGAAATTCTCACTGCTTTTCCTTATTTTGTCACACGTAAGCATTAAATTGAACTGAGATGGTGTGCCTAGTGAAAATTGTTTATACCTCATCTCACATGAAATTGAACTGCTAAGTCATAAACATATTTTAAAAGCCTTCCTGATATAAATTAGTATACATTTCATTTAAGTAATTAATACTGCAACACTAATTTGTGCAAAAATCACTAATGACTTGTTTAAGACTTGAAGCATAAAGCTGAGTACTTGCAACTTGACTTGGACTTGTCTATCTTGACTTGGGGACTTGTCTATCTTGACTCTGGGACTGTCTATCTTGACTCGGGGACTTGTCTATCTTGATTCGGGGACTTGACTATCTTGACTCGGGGACTTGTCTATCTTGACTCGGGGACTTGACTATCTTGACTCGGGGACTTGTCTATCTTGACTCGGGACTTGTCTATCTTGACTCGGGGACTTATCTTGCCTCGGGGACTTGTCTATCTTGACTCGGGACTTGACTATCTTGCCTCGGGACTTGACTATCTTGACTCG
Source organism: Paracanthobrama guichenoti (assembly GCA_018749465.1). NCBI lineage: Eukaryota > Metazoa > Chordata > Actinopteri > Cypriniformes > Gobionidae > Paracanthobrama > Paracanthobrama guichenoti. The sequence goes on along the minus strand of CM031966.1, from coordinate 16,851,243 downwards.
GGGACTTGTCTATCTTGACTCGGGACTTGACTATCTTGACTCAGACTTGACTTGTCTATCTTGACTCGGGACTTGTCTATCTTGCTATCGGGACTTGACTATCTTGACTATCTTGGGGACTTGTCTATCTTGACTCGGGACTTGTCTATCTTGACTCGGGACTTGACTATCTTGACTCGGGGACTTGTCTATCTTGACTCGGGACTTGACTATCTTGACTCGGGGACTTGACTATCTTGCCTCGGGGACTTGTCTATCTTGACTCGGGGACTTGTCTATCTTGACTCGGGGACTTGACTATCTTGACTCAGACTTGACTATCTTGACTCGGGGACTTGTCTATCTTGCATCGGGACTTGACTATCTTGACTCGGGGACTTGTCTATCTTGACTCGGGGACTTGTCTATCTTGACTCGGGACTTGACTATCTTGACTCGGGGACTGTCTATCTTGACTCGGGGACTTGTCTATCTTGACTCGGGGACTTGACTATCTTGACTCGGGGACTTGTCTATCTTGACTCGGGACATGACTATCTTGACTCGGACTTGACTATCTTGACTCGGGGACTTGACTATCTTGACTCGGGGACTTGTCTATCTTGACTCGGGACTTGTCTATCTTGACTCGGGACATGACTATCTTGACTCGGACTTGACTATCTTGACTCGGGACTTGACTATCTTGACTCGGGGACTTGTCTATCTTGCATCGGGACTTGACTATCTTGACTCGGGGACTTGTCTATCTTGACTCGGGAACTTGACTATCTTGACTTGGGGACTTGTCTATCTTGACTCGGGGACTTGTCTATCTTGACTATCTTGACTCGGGGACATGACTATCTTGACTCGGGGACTTGACTATCTTGACTCAGGGACTTGACTATCTTGACTCGGGACTTGACTATCTTGACTTGGGGACTTGTCTATCTTGACTCGGGGACTTGTCTATCTTGACTATCTTGACTCGGGGACTTGACTATCTTGACTCAGGGACTTGACTATCTTGACTCGGGACTTGACTATCTTGACTCGTGGACTTGTCTATCTTGACTCGGGGACTTGTCCATCTTGACTCGGGGACTTGTCCATCTTGACTCGGGGACTTGACTATCTTGACTCAGGAACTTGACTATCTTGACTCGGGACTTGACTATCTTGACTCGGGGACATGACTATCTTGACTCGGGGACATGACTATCTTGACTCGGGGACTTGTCTATCTTGACTCGGGACTTGACTATCTTGACTCTGGGACTTGTCTATCTTGACTCAGGGACTTGTCTATCTTGACTCGGGACATGACTATCTTGACTCGGGGACTTGACTATATTGACTCGGGACTTGACTCAAGACTTGAATGTAAAGACTCGAGACTTACTTGTGACTTGCCAAACAATGACTTGGTTCCACCTCAGCAATATATTTTCTGATAATTGAGTAGCCATGTATGTAGTACATACTGTAATGCTGTCTAGATAGGCAGCATACTTGTTTTTTTGAGCACATCCATTGTCAAATTATAAAGTAGAAAAATTTGAAAATGTGAAAAAAATAGAAAGGCCTAGTACAAACAACAACAAATATAAAGCAGTAAATTTAACAACACCAATTCAATGTTTACTGTAGTCAGCCAGACTCCATATTTAATTGTGTGTGTGTGTGTGTGTGTGTGTGTGTGTGTGTGTGTGTGTTAAGGTGGACGGTCCTGAGGAAGCCAGCCAATCAGAAGTGCACTGCAAGTTTCAGTCTGTCGGCATTCAAGTAGAGGAGGAGAGTTGGTAAGTTTATCTACACCCACTCACTCTCTCTCACACACACACCCCAGTAACATATTCCATTTCATCTCTAGCCTTTAACTCCAATCATGTGCTCAAAGAAATAAGACAAAGTCATTCAAAACATTACAGATGTGAGGATAATGACTATGAAAGTTTCTGAAAAAATGGAAGCTGTAATAAGAGAGGGAAGAGAAAGTGAAAGAGAGAGAGAGTTGTCATTTCAAGCACATGCTCCTGTGACAAAGACCCTCCCATTCTCTGTCTCTATTTCACACACACAGCTGTCCCTATCATGGTGGTTTGGACACTGGGGCCTCCTGAAAGGGTAAAGGAGTGGGAGGCAGAGAGACAGCTGCTCTGTGTGTATGTGGGTGTGTCTGTGTGTACGTGCACGGCCATCTGTTGCTGTGCCCATTATGAAGCCTGCAGGCTGCTGGGTCACAGACATGGTCAAGTATCGACCCCCTGTCTTACCTCTCTCGCTCTCTCGCTTTCTTTTGCTTTCTCTGACTCGCACACCCTCAGATGTC
>CM031966.1:16828929-16843929 GCA_018749465.1 Paracanthobrama guichenoti | reverse complement strand
GTTATTATTTTTGCTGTATTTTGATCAAATAAATGCAGCCTTGATGAGCATAAGAGACTTCTTTCAAAACATTCAAAAACATATGACCCCCAACTTTTGCACTTTATGAAACTGTCCTTGAAAACCTTATTAATAAAGTGTTAATTTTTCTCATCATATTTTTGTCAACAGTATGTTTTAATTAAAATAGATCAATTATTGTTATGATGCACATTTTTTTAATCTCACAATTGATTCAAACACAAACTATACAACAATACAATATATTTTCTTTCCAGCCACCGCAGAGTCACACGCTCTAACAGCGTCACCACTGCCGTTCAAGCTGATCTTGACATTCTGGAGGGTCTCGGCGATGACCAGTTCACGCAGACCCACCAGGGGCCCATTGTCCGCCAGCCATCCCGAGATGCGTCCACTTCCACTGTCAGCATCCAGGGCTCTGGGAACCACTACCATGCCTGTGTCCAGGATGACTTCAACGACGTGGGCTTCGACCCCTCCATTCTGCCCCCGCCGGTGCCCTGGATGGATGGAGCCATGGAGGAGGAATACGCAAGTGAAGTGTCAGGCTCTGTGTGTCCGCAGGACGGACGCTGGTTTCTGAAGCTGCTGCACGCAGAGGTGGAGAGGATGGAGGGCTGGTGCCAACAGATGGAGCAGGATGAGCGAGAGAACGAGCTACCGGAAGACAGTGAGTAACTCTGAGATAATGACTCTAAAACATTTTTAGAGACAGCATTTTTATGCATTATAGATCTTGGAAGTAGACATATTTGAAACGTTCAGTTTAACAGCATTTTTGGGCATTAGACTAATTTCATAATGTTTGATTCAACAGCATTTTGGGGCATTATAGACACATTTAGAATATTTTATTCTACAGCGTTTTTCAGCATTATAGACACATTTACAATATTCGATTCACATAAGATTCACATGTTTGATTTGAATGTTCTAAATGCATCTTTGATGCCCCAAAATTCTTTCTAGGTTGGCAACTCACTAGGTTTTGAATTAGTTTAAACCATATAGCAAAGTAATTGTGACGAAATGGTTACTGTAGCTAAATTATTGAATTTCTGAATCCGAAGTCATTTGATTACAAAACTATAGAGTGACATTTGTACAGCCTGTGTCCAAGTCGTTTGAAGAATAATCAGCCACTTCAACAAAACTAGCAGTGCACAAGGTCATTTCACAGTCTGGTTACCTCCGGCCGGCCTGTTTCTTTTTTTTCCTCCCACTTCCCGCCTTTTCCCCGCTCAAGCACACACACCCACACACACACGCAGTGACCGTCTTCGTGTCAGTCACAAAGCCTGCTTGTTCATCTATCTCCTGTCTGTCTCCCTCTCACATACCAGACATTTCTACCAGCAGGGAGCCACCCATCTCCCTCGTTTCTTTCGCTCCCTCTTTCTCAGTATATTTTCTTCTTCCTCTCACTGTTTCTATATCTGTCTCCTTCCACTCTCTCTTCTCTAACCCTTCCCTCTTTTCCTGAATACATAAAATATGCTAATCTCCGTGTCCTATGACAGCACATTGTTTGCCATATGGTCTCTTGCTGCTGCATATGTTAAACAGAGCGAGTTAATTTCGTCAGATCACTGTTTAAACTGCCTCATGGCTCCAATCCACAGAGACACGCTGCAGTCACTCCTCAGGCCAAGGCGGAAGCCTTTATATGACCCCCACATGGCAAACATTAGTTTCCTTTAAGAGAATTCACCCTTGTTTGGTAATCTGATATGCTATTTACTTTCTTTCGCTCTCAATCTATCTTTCTACATCACACTCTTGTTCTGTATGTGTGTGCGTGAATTTCTTGGCTCACTGGCTTTAGCGGGTGTTTGTTTGGTGTGCATGGTAAACACTCCCCCTGCTCCTCTGGTTCCTGCATTTAAGTTCCCAAGCCTTAGATATTTATGACCCCCTTCTCGCTTCAAAGAGACAGCATTTAAACATTAACCGGCTGTCTAAGCCTTTGCAACACAAACGCTCACATTCACTGCTGTGATATTACATAGACTTTCTCATACTGTGCTAATCAACTTTTCATGCTACTTAATGCACTTTTGTTTTACTATACTTGTTTTCCACAGTTGATTCTCTTTTTTGTGTGTGTTTAGTCCTCGGCAAGATTCGTAGTGCGGTGGGGAGCGCTCAGTTGCTGATGTCGCAGAAATTTCAGCAGTTCCGGGAGCTCTGTGAAGAAAACTTGGTATGTATGAAGCACACATCCATCAGCCAATCAGAGCAGAGCGACACTTGGTGACTCCGCCCCTGAGTGGCTGTGTTAGGCTGAGTAGCATTAATATAAGACAAATCAGTATCACCCTGTTAGATATTGTCTTTTTTTTTTTTTCAAATTAACAGATGTTTTGTGTATAATCTGTTCTCTGGCTGTCAGAATCCCAACGCCCACCCGCGGCCCGTGTCTCAAGATCTGGCAGGATTCTGGGATATGCTGCAGCTGTCCATTGAGAACATCAGTCTGAAGTTTGACGAGCTACACCAGCTGAAAGCTAACAACTGGAGAGCGCTGGAGCCTCCTGAGAGAAAGGTAAAGATTTTACATCACAAATCCAGATACATTAAACACTCTCTAAAAATGATACCACAGTTGACACACAGCAATTTGCGACGCTGCATAAATACAGTTCCGTGAGAGTTACATTTCTTAAGATGCTGCATAGTTGGTTTATTGTAACTGTTTGAAATATGTCAGAGTAGATGCAATATTTAATTTGATGCAAACAAAAAATGACCCTGGGATGGAAGTGCAGTCTGTTCAATATCTCATTCACCTAAAATGAAAATTCTTTTAAAAAATATACAAAACTGTTGTTTTGTGGCATGAAAAAGGAAAGTTTTGAAGAATCATAAAGGTCACTGTTTTTCATGATGGAGCCTGAGGCTTTAAAAAGTGCACAAAACACCACAAATTTGTTTGTGAATCAGACTTGAAGGGATAGTTCACCCAAAAATGAAATGATCCCATAATTTACTCACCCTCAAGACATACAGGTGTATATGGCTTTCTTCTTTCAGCCAATCACAATCAGAGTTATATTTATCGGGTCTATATTTATAACTTTATAAACTATAATCACTGGCTTCCTGTAACGGCCATACGTAAGTCGAGTTCCGGCCGAAGAGTGACCTCTGACCCGACGGATGACGTATTGATGAACGCGGAAGCACAGAGGATATACATATATTCACTACATATTCACATATTCATATTCACTTTTGCCTCAATAAACTCCTAATTTACTGCTTATTAATAGTAAGGTAGTTTTTGTAGCGTTTAAGTTTAGTATTGGGTAGAATTAAGGGATGTAGAATAAGGTAATGCAGAATAAGGCATTAATATGTGCTTTATAAGTACTAATAAACAGCCAATATCCTAGTAATATGGATGCTAATAAGCAACTAGCTAATAGCTAGAATTGAACCCTAAAATAAAGTGATTTTACACAGAAATGTCAGAGGAGCTTGAGTTTGTTGCCCAACTGCGAGAGGTGTCTACTCTCACCTAAACTTACGCTACTCCTTCATCCTACATCATGCGTCAGGTCAGAGTTTTCTCTTCCGTCGGAACTAGACTCAAGTACGGCCATTACCGGGAAGCCAGTGATTATAGTTTATAAAGTTATAAATGTGGATGTTTTTCTTACAAAAACGCATCGCTTCACTTCAGAAGGCCTTTATTAACCCCCTGGAGCCGTGTGGAGCAGTTATATGATGGATGGATGCACTTTTTTGGGGCTTAAAAATCTCAGGTACTATTCACTCCCATTATAAAGCTTGGAAGAGCCCGGATATTTTAGCTGAAAGAAGGAGGTCATATACACCTAGGATGGCTTGAGTGTGAGTAAATTATTTTTGGGTGAACTGACCCTTTAACTACTTCTCTCATAAATTCTTACGAGCAAGCCAAGGAGTACTAGGGCAGATGTCAAGTCACACAGACTTCTTTAACGATGCTTTTATGGTGCTTTTGTGTCCTTTTTGAAGCTTGACAGACCCAGTGCCTATTTAACGGAATTGCACAGAAAAGAACAACCGCCATATAATTCAAAATTTCAGCACAATGTATTGAACGGATAGTTTTTTTGTATTTGCCTCCAGTTAAATATGGTGTGTACTCTGACTTTAAAGTTTTGTTTGCTTTATTGTTTTGTTTAGTATTTTATTTGAATGTCTTATTTTTTTTATGAATGTTGCACGAGTTATGCTATTATATGATTTGTTTTGCTCACTTTCTTATTATTTTATGTGTTCTGTGTTTGACAGTGATCGGGTTTTGCGGTGATGTTCCCATTTGCACGCTGCATGTGGTTCATGTCCGGGTGTCCCGTTTACCTCATGCCAAAATGGGTTGAACACTTAGTTGACAAAAACAGTCTCCGTAATGGCCCTGCCACCCCTGAGAGCTCACTTAATGTATTTGGCTGATGCCTGGCACTCAGACACGGCTAAATATTGCAGATGACCCAACAGATGACCCCACGTTTGCATGCATTAGCTGTGTTATGTTACGTCGCGGAGTGACACTAACCGGTTTGTCGTTGCTGTCCAGGAGAAGCGCGTGCCCCCTCCAGTACCCAGGAAGCCGGGGAAGGGTCCCGTGCTGCTAGTGAGAGACAGGTCTCTGGAAGGCTCCCAGCGCATGGAGGCTCGTAAGCGGCTGTTAGCGGCTAAACGCGCCGCCGCGTCTCAGCGCCAGAACTCTGCCACAGATTGTGCCGACAGCATCGAAATATACATCCCAGAGGCCCAAACACGATTATAAACACTGTCATACTGAAAACCGGGTGCTTGGAGGCCTAAATAGACACACACACTCATCTTCAACCATAACACAATAGCACTGAATGACAAAGGCAGGGTAGCTGTAACATAATCACTCCTCTTTTCTTGTGTAAAAGAGAGTTTCTTCACTGTGGGCTTCTACTGTATTTACAACTTCATTTTACTCTCTTCCTCTTTCCTGCCATTTGTAGCTCCCTTGTTAAACTCCCAAAGACTTTAATATTACTATTAGACACTCTATATTTAATTGTTAAAATAAATATATATATATATATATATATATATATATATATATATATATATATATATATATATATATATATATATATATATATATATATATATATATATATATATATATTCATGACTAAAACATTGCATATTATTATGTCTGTTAATAATACTACCCAAATATTGCACACTTCAGAATTTGATTATTTAATTTGTAGTTTTTGCGGTTACCGTGTAAGAGCCATATGTCTTGTGTTCTCAAAGAGAACATAACTTCTTAAAGGGCAACATACCGATCACTTCTGAAGATTTTAACGGCCAATGTAGCTTTTATTGCCGTGTATGTATGTATACATGTGGGTGTCAGGCTTTCTGTACATGTACCACTCTCACTCACGTGTCACCCTGCACCTCTGAGACAGGGCGAGGTTGTTCTGTTTTCAGTATCACGGGACAGAATGGAAAAACCACCTCTTCTCTTCTTTCTTCTCATATTTTTCAACCTCCCACTCGGTCATCCTCTCCCGTCCTCTCAAGCCATCTTATCCATCCACTCTCTATCTCTCCTCAGCAGTGCCACTCACCTTTTTGACTGACATAGATGTCCATCGTATCTGACAAATGTGACACTTTTATCTGTCACAACGTCATTGACAGAAGCACTGTCAGAACAAGCCACTCTTGGCGCCTCTGATTCATTAGCCATTCATAAATTAGCAAAGCGTCACGTTATGAAACATTACATATGGGCAGTCAGGGATTTCATTCAGCATTAAGCCCCGTTCACACTGACAGCAATGAAGTGACCCAATGAAGTCTTTTATTTTCAGAGAAATACTCACGGTGGTGTGATGTGAGTGTGTCCAGTGAAATGTTACTTTATTTCTCACAATTGCAGTGACTTTATTTCGTAATTGCAATTTTATATCATAATTGTGATCATAATAAATGATTTCTTATTCTTGCAATTGCGTTTGTATATCTCAGTCTAACAATATATCACAATTGTTACCCTATATATCACAAGAGATTTTATTTTAGTGTAATTGTGACTACTTAATATAATTGCAATTTTAAATGTTAATTGTGACTTTATTTCTCGTAACTGCGTTTTATTATCACAATTGTGACCCTATATATCCCTATATATCATAATTGTTACCATTTCTCACAGTTGCATTTTTATATCTCACAGTCACACAATTAACATATCACAATTAGACCCTATGCATCACAAGAGATTTATTTCTCGTAATTGTGATTTTAAGTGATAAATGCGACTTTATATCATAATTGTGACTTTATTTCTCGTAACTGCATTTTTATCACAATTGTGACCCTATATATCCCTATATGTCAATATATCACAATTGTGACCCTACACATCCCTATATATCAATATATCACAATGGTGGCCCTACACATCACATGAGATTTATTTCTCGTAATTGTGATTTTAAGTGTTAAATTCAACTTTATATCGCAATTGTGACTTTATTTCTCAGTAACTGCATTTTTATCACAATTGTGACCCTATATATCCCTATATAATATAATTGTTACTATTTCTCACAATTTCATTTTTATATCTCACAGTCGCACAATTAATATATCACAGTTGTTACCATATACATCACAAGAGATTTATTTCTTGTAATTGTGATTTTAAGTGATAATTGCAACTTTATATCGCAATTGTGACTTTATTTCTCGTCAGAACTGCATTTTTATCACAATTGTGACCCTATATATCCCTATATGTCATAATTGTGACTATTTCTCGCAATTGCATTTTTATATCCCAGTCACACGATTAATATATCACAATTGTGACCCTATGCATCACATGAGATTTATTTCTTGTAATTGTGATTTTAAGTGATAAATGCAACTTTATATCATAATTGTGACTTTATTTCTCAGTAACTGCATTTTTATCACAATTGTGACCCTATATATCCCTATATGTCAATATATCACAATTGTGGCCCTACACATCCCTATATGTCAATATATCACAATTGTGACCCTACACATCCCTATATATCAATATATCACAATGGTGGCCCTATACATCACATGAGATTTATTTCTCGTAATTGTGATTTTAAGTGTTAAATTCAACTTTATATTGCAACTGTGACTTTATTTCTCGTAACTGCATTTTTATCACAATTGTGACCCTATACATCACATGAGATTTATTTCTTGTAATTGTGATTTTAAGTGATAATTGCAACTTTATATCTCAATTGTGACTTTATTTCTCGTAACTGCTTTTTATCACAATTGTGACCCTACACATCGCTATATATCAATATATCACAATTGTGGCCCTACACATCCCTATATATCAATATATCACAATTGTGACCCTACACATCCCTATATATCAATATATCACAATTGTGGCCCTATACATCACATGAGATTTATTTCTCGTAATTGTGATTTTAAGTGTTAAATTCAACTTTATATTGCAATTGTGACTTTATTTCTCAGAACTGCATTTTTATCACAATTGTCACCCTATACATCACATGATTATATTTTGATGTAATATGACTTTATTACTCATTATTGGGTTTTTATATATCATTTTATTTATCCTAATTCTGACTTAACGTAATTGCAAGCTTATATTGTAAATCGCGACTTTATTTCTCACAATTATGATGTAATTTCTCACATTGTGACTTCATATCTTATTATCTAAATAGTTGCATCTCACAACTACCTTTTTTACTTATGGCTTCCATAGTTTTCTGTATATGTATACAATTTGTGTTTGCAATTCCTTCAGCAATTCCTCCAGCAATAAAATCGCTGTCAGTGTGAACGAGCCACAATCACAACAACTGACAGGATGTTTTCTAAATCTGTGGCATTGATTAGCTCCGCCCACTGTGAAATCTCATTGGTCCATTCTGCTCTTTATTACTGTATGTTAAACATCTGATTGGCTGTGAGTGTGACTCATTGCTCAGCGGTTTCCGTTCAGCGTGGACAGACAAATAATCACATCACGCCCCATTAGGACATGCTGTTACGTTAAACTTGACATTAGATCGTTTCAAAAAATGCACATTGTTTAGCGTATTTTGTAAATATATAAATGATGAATTATAAGACGCCTTCCTGACTGCTCACTAATATAGCTCCTCACTATATTTGTCTAAATGTTTGTATAAATGGATATAAAGTAAAATATCAGTATTTTGTAATGAGGGAGTTGTAGAGATATTTAAGACCAGACGAAACATTCAAACTGGCAGACATCATAATTTCTCTCTACCATAGCTTTTGAATTTCAATAATGCTTAAAGTATCATTTGAAATATTAAAACTACAATGTCACAGCTCTATAAATGTAGTACATACATTTTTAATTAAAAACACCAACTGTGACTGAGCAATTTATTCATTATATTTATAATCACAAGTTAGCATGATAGTCTTTATCCTCAACCAAGTCAGTCAAGAGTGTATGGTGTGTGTGTGTGTGTGTGTGTGTGTGTGTGTGTGTGTGTGTGTGTGTGTGTGTGTGTGTGTGTGTGTGTGTGTGTGTGTGTGTGTTATTCCCACATCAAGTGCATGTACCCAAGTGCTTCCTAATTTTCCTAAAGGCATCTTTTTTTTTTTTTCAACCGATATGTAGCACAGTTAATACTTTGTAATATAGATCAGCTACTTTCTTTTGTTTTTATTTATACTTAGATGTATATAATTTCAGCAACCCTAAGGAGACAGTGCATCATGTGTATCAAAGCAGAGCACATACCATCAGTTTATTCTTTTTTCTATTTTAACCGTTGATTCACACACTCTTGTGCTGCTCTTGTAATTAATTTGTAAACAGCGCTGCATCATAGTTGCACTGACAAGTTACTCAATACTAATCGAATCCTAACTGCACTGTCTGATACCTTTCAATAACTAATACTAATTTGCACTTGTTAAATATGTTAAATAAACAGAGCTATTTCTTTTTTCTTTGCTCCAAATATTTCACTGTGGATAGACACGTCACTATAAATATATATTGATATTTAATTTCCCAGCAGCCAATGTGCAGCCATTCTCTATTTTCATAGACAGTTCAGTTGCATTGGCTTTAGTTTGATCCTTGTAGTATTTATCTTATTAACTAAACTCTCTGTTCCAGTTATTATGCACTAGAGCCCTTCTACTGTGGTTAATGTTTGTTCGAAATATTATTGATGTTTAAACGCTCGGCCTTAATTTATGAATATATGATAGTCATGCACAACGTAGCCTCAGGGGAGACTATATAACGTGTGTATGAATGTGTGTGTGTGTGTGTGTGTGTATCATGAAGTGGTCTGATACTGGAGATGTCACCTTATCAATTAAAGGATTCGATATTGATGACAAAATTCCCATTCATATTGATATTAATATTTTTTGGTTTGTTTTTTACAGTTCTGTATTTTGTTAAATTGAGTTGATTTGGACAATCAGTGATTAACAAAATGATAGTGAAATATAAGTGTATAGAAATATTAATTGGTAACATTTCATTTGATTAAATCGCCCTTATTTTTAGTATTTAAAGAGATATTTATGAGACATTAGAGAGATATTGTGTGAGATTAGCACTTTTGCTAAAAGTGATCACAACCTCATTTTCTTAACTGTTGTCATTCACTGATGTGAAAATATTGGTTTATATCTGGCAACATAATAAGTCCTAAATTTTTAGGGTTTATCTTCAAAAATAGAAGAAAATCAGACTTTGTTTTATTGCCAAACTGTGGACGGTGCACTCACCACAATGTTTTGGGAAATGAAGGCAAGATATATTTAATGTTCTTGTAAAAGCATAACTTTATCAAAATGACTGTGTGTAAATACATGAATGTTCTTCATTGTAAATGTAACCTACATCTAAGGATATCTTACTACTTACATTTTGTATTTATTGTATCAACACTGTTGATGTTATGGCACGATATGAAATTTTGATCATTAAAATGTTACAGATGCTCACAGCCATGAAGTGAGGTTTTTTCTAGAGATAAATGACTGTTTAACATGGAAGCCTGTTTAGATATTTCCTAATTTATATCCCACAGTTGCAAATTGATTTCTCATAACTGTGACTTTATTTTATAGTCAGAGCGGGGTAGATTACTTACAAATTGTAGTCAGTGATTCCAAATGACATGACAAATTGTAGATGGTATGTAATCTAGATTACTCATATTAGGTAATATATTCAGACTATTTTTGATTACTTTTGTCTCTGCTTCATCACATTGATTTGAATAGGATAATCTTGTACTTTAAGGATATAAAAATACAAAGAGAAAGAAAATGTATTCCATTCTTTGTTATCAACAACATGAATTTTATCAAACATTTCATTACATCATGGCTTCCCAAACGGGTTAGTGAAGGAACTGCAGGGGTTCGTAAATTTAATTAAGCAATTAAATCACACTGTAAGCCCTAACGTTCAAAATAATGAATTTGTTTGAGTAGAGCCAACTCAAATTAAACAAATTAGTTCAATTAAATGAACTTTTATGAGTATTTAGAACTTTCTTTTTCTTTTGAGTTCACAAAACTTACACATTTTAAGTAATCTGAATTGTTTCATTGTTTGGAGTTTAATAAACTTTTTCGTTTAGACATACTTAAATTTATCTGAAATTGGGCTGATTTCTATTTCTATACTCAAAAGGGAGAGTAAATGCAGAAAATTAAGTGTTTTGGTGCAAGATTAATGTTAAGTGGGAGATTTAGTAGTTTAATTGTTATGCTAGTTTAGAAGAGTTTCTGTTATGTTGATTTTTTGTAGGCTTGTGGTGACGAGTTGAGCACGAGCTTAGTTTGAGAACAGATATATGTTAAATGTTTTATATTACTATGCTAATGCCATCAAAGAATTGTCACCAATTAGCAAGGTAGCATTTATTGAATTAGCTAGTTAAAGCTAACCAAGTTCCCAATACTAAAAATATTTAAGTTGAGAGTACATGATAATTTTAAGATAAATGTATGAATTAGCTTACTCAAATATTTCGAGTTGAGCAATTAAAATCTGTGAGTACAAAATACTTAATGCTTACTTAAACTTTAAATTTCTTAACTTAAAAATCTGATGTACCTGATTTTTTTAATGTTATTGTATTTGATTTAACTAGTTTTACAGTGCATAATGAATAAATGAAAACATATAATCAATAAATAATGTTAAAACTAAAATAAAACATTTACTAAAAATATTTACCTGTCGTGACCATTAACTGACATCAGAGAATTTTTATTATTATTTATTATTGGCTTAGTTTTTAAGTTAATAAGTTAGGTCAATAATCAAATTAAGGGTTTACAACAAGTAAATATATTAGGGCAAAGAGGTTCAGCTGATAAAAATGGAAAATCCCTGCATTGCATGTGACCCTAAACCACAAAACCAGTCATAATGATCCATTTTTGAAATTGAGATTTATACATCATCTGAAAGCTGGATAAATAAGCTTTCCATTGATATGTGATGTTTGTTAGGATAGGACAATATTTGTCCGAGATACAACTATTTAAAAATCTGCAAAAAAAAAAAATTTATATTGAGAAAATCGCCTTTAAAGTTGTTCAAATGAAGTCCTTAGAAATGCATATTACTACTAATATAAAATGTTGTATATATTTTTACGGTAGAAATTTACAAAATATCTTCATGGTACATGATCTTTACTTAATATCCTAATGATTTTTAGCATAAAAGAAAAATCTATAATTTTGACCCATACAATGTATGGCTATTGCCACAAATATACCAGTGCGACTTATGACTGGTTTGTGGTCCAGGGTCACATTAGGACTTTATATTGTGATATTGTCACAGTGTGGGTAGGGTTTAGAGGTGGAGTCGGGTGAACATTTTCATTGCGTGATTCATAAACACCCATCAGTTTGAAAACACCCACAAATTTAGAAACGCCCACTTTTGTTCTGCAGAGACCCCTTACTCCATCACTGGGGTCTAGACAAATCGTACAAAAACGTACAAGTGAGGTCGTATATACGAATTAGCCACCTTGTAAAATAAGTACAAATTACTGGGAGATTGACATATCTAACTACTATTCCGGCTTTATGTCTTTGTGACTTTCTAGCTCACAACTCATAATTTTGACTTTATTTTGTGTAATTTTACTTCTCTGTTTTTACTTAAAGGAATAGTTCACCCAAAAATGAAATTCTGTCATTACTCACCCTCATGTCGTTCCAAACCTGCAAGACCTTCGTTCATCTTCGGAACTCAAATGAAGATATTTTTGATGAAATCCGAGAGCATTCTGACCCCTCCATAGACAACAATTTAATTAACACTGTCAATGTCCAGAAAGGTAAGAAAGACATTGTTAAAATAGTCCATGTGACTCCAGTGGTTCAACCTTAATTTTATGAAGCGACGAGAAGAAATTGATGAATAAAGTCTGTATTTTTGTTTGTTTTTTGCGCACAAAAAAAAATTCTCTATGCTTCATAACATTAATGTTGAACCACTGGAGTCACATGGACTATTTTAACAATGTCTTTCTTACCTTTCTGGACCTTGACAGTGTTAATTAAATAGCTGTCTATGGAAGGGTCTCAGAGAGCTCTTCATTTGTGTTCCAAAGTTGAACGAAGGTCTCACAGGTTTGGAACGACATGAATTTTCATTGTTGGGTGAACTAACCCTTTAATATCTCCCAGTTTTGCTTATTTTAAACTTTCTTACTATTAGCTTTTTTTATATCGTACTCTTGAGTTGAAAACAGACTCCCATAGTTTTAAATCATTGCCTGAGGCCTGAGAAGAACAGATCTTCTTTGACTCTTATTAATGGACAGCTTCAGGCTTCTTCCACAGATTAACCATAAACTCTCATCCAATATGTGCGAGACATCCATTCCATCCAAGAGTCTTCGGTATTATAGAATGTAATGTCTTTTTAAATATAGGTGTTCGGTTAATTAACCGCTTTGAGCTCCTAATCACTTTGATCACTTGTTGCCAACTAAACCAATGACCCTTTGAGTTGTTTGTTTGGATCTCAGCCCAGTGAGAAGTCTAAAGTAAAGAACAGCTGTCTAACCGAGTGTGATTGAATATCCAGGACAGACGTGTCCCTGCTAATCCGTCTTTATTGTCTGTGCTCAGATACAGACATGCACTCTCACAGACGCCATTGGCAAGCCATCGTTGACGTCTGGTTTTAGCTACCGCTAATTAAATGCAGGATTATGCTAATTGGCGTTCTTGTGAAGCTTACACACACAGAAGAATGTCAGTATGATTTAGCAATAGCCTGTAAGAACATGCCTTTGATTTGTGTTAGATGTCAAGGTAGGGCAGCGTTGGATTGGTATAAATCCTCTCGTTTGGATGTACCTGATCATGCTGGCGTCCGCTTTATGAAAGCAATCCACGTTTTCTGTCTGACCTTACATGTTACTTCATTTTTCAAACACTACTGGAAAGAAGTGTCATCTGAAGGCTAATCCCTCCCAGGATACCCTTTGTTTAGAGGTAAAAAAAAACACCCTTGAATAGAAGTACCTTTCCATTTTCGCACTACAAACACTTATCGGACAGTAGTTAAAAATAAGCAGAAGAAACTAGATTAATTTTGTAGAAAACAAAACTTTATTTAAACACCGTGTGACCCCTATTTGCCACATACATTGCACAGTAAGGAGGAGAAGTCACATCATTGGGCATCATGTCACATTGGCTACTGTAAATGCACTGGTCTAAGGTCCCAAAACCTTGAAATCAACATATTTGGTGACATAAAACCATTCTTTCCTTTTATCCTCTGAAAGTGGTCTCAACTTAATAAACAAAACAAAAAAAAAAGAAATTAAAAAAAAATTAATACAATTCATGTAGTGTTCATTCTTCCAGCTCACTTGTCCAAGGTGTGTATTTGTGTGTATGTGTGCGAGTGTGTGTGTTTAGGGGTGGGGTGGGGAGCATGTGGGCACATTCACTGGCCGTTTCTACACTGAGTATTCAGAGGAAATCTCAGACTATAGTTCTGCTACATCTGAATATCCCTCAAGAGTAATGAAAGGAAAAAAAAGAAACGTACTAACGACAGCATCTGAAACTTTACAGCAAAAAAACAATACAAAAAAACTGAACATCAATGAGACACAGAATGACCCGGTGCAGTAGTGATTAGTCTGTTGGAGAGAAAGCTAGAGTTGATAAGATACTGAGATGACCTGCCATTTTGTGCAAAAAAACGAGGCAGAATATCAGACGTGTTCTCTAAAAATGAGGCAAAATCAACAATCATAGAGCCGAATCTCAGAAAACGAGAAAGAAAGACTCATGAGGAATGGGAGAAGAGCTTGTCTTCTCATAAAGAAGGAAAGACAGGAAGTCGTATTACTGTTTGGTTTTGGTCCCCTGTGTACAAAATGAAAAGATACATATTTATTTACATATAAATGGAATACAAAAAAGAACTGACTGCCAAGGCACCTTGAAATGCTTTACATAAAGGAATCCTCATCAATTTGATTTACATTTACCAAAAATAGAAATGATCAGGCCATGCTTGTTTGCTTTCTGCTGCTCAGTCAAGTTTTTTGGAACTCCCTGTGGAGTTCAGTTTTGGGGGGCAAGAAACAAACATCGATGAAGCTTTTTCATTCATCCATCCGTCTTTTCTGTCTTCAGGCGAGGAGCTGTTTAGCCTGCAGCTCCATTTCTGCGGCTCTCTTCAGCGCCACGTCAACCAGCAGCTGGAAGCCGCTGAAGTCCTGGGTGAGATCGGGCGGGGTGGGCGGTGGGGTGTTGAACAGGCCACTCTGGGGGCTGACATTACCCTCCCCTCGACACCCGAACAGGCCGGCCGCGTCTGTGAGGGGCAGCTCCGTGGCTCTCTCCACGCCAAGGCGCGTTGTCGTGCCGATG